>PVLC010033007.1:0-17768 GCA_004027655.1 Graphiurus murinus | reverse complement strand
CCCCCCCCCCACTTAGACCTAGAGATGTGAAGCCCCGAGTGCCCCGCAGTGGTGGAAGGGCCTTCCGAAGGAGGAAGGACAGGGAGAGGGACAGATGTCCACCAGTCGCATGGCCATCCTGGGACAGACCTCCTCAATTCTATTTTCTCTCCCTGCCCTTCAGCCCTGCAGGCTGGCTAAGGGATGGGCAGACTCCCTCTAGAGGTCCCCATCACCCTAGGGTGAGAAGCAGGGAAACTGGTTTTGGATGCCTGGAGGAGGGACAGTGTGTCCTGGGAGATGAGGGTCTTTGTCCCTGCCTCCTTCTTGGAGGTATAGCATGGCTTTAGTCCCCCTATCCCAGGCCCAAGTCTTCTTTGAAGGGGTTGATGGCGAGTGGAGCTGATCCCTACCTGCTGGGCAATGCCTAGGTCCCCTGTTCCATCCTCTCCTCCCAGTGCCAGGGGAGCAACTCCATCTTTCTCATACAAGCCCAAGGAGTGTTGGCCAGAGAAGAGACCTTTGCATACCAGAAAAAGCCTTGACTTCAATGTAGAGATGGTTCCAAGAGAGAGGCACTGTACCTGAAGTTGATGCCCCCCTCCCCACTCCAGTCTATCCACCAGGCTCTGAGCCCAGGCAAGAGCCTGCTCTGCTCATTTAGGGGAGCTGGACTTCTTGGCAGAGTTAGCTTACAGGGGCTGAATGTCAGACTGGGTGCTATGCTACCCTGTGAGGAATAGAAAGGTGTCTTCTAAGGAATTCTCTGAGGATTGAGGGAGTGGTCATCTATAGGCTTTGGACTCCAAACTACCCAAAACCATTGTTTCTGAAAGTCACTGAATCACCAGAGGATGACAAATCCAACAACTAGTTACCCTGTCCAGCCCCAAGGAGCCTCCCCAGGCCTCTCCTATTTCCCCCACCCCCATACTCTTGTCTCTGGGGCAGAGGCCTCCCCCACCGCCTACCACTGAAGTCGATGTGGCCTAGGGCTTTAGGGACCCTGGGAGCTGTCCCCAGAGAGGAGCTAAGAAGCTCGTCAGCCAATTTTGCCTCTTCTGGATATGGTTGACTGAGTGGGGAGATGAAATCACTAGAGCTGGATGTGAATATGGCCATTCTATGAAAGAATGCAGTCTATTAGCCTGTAGGTTCCCTGAAAATGCTCAGGTTAGCCGGCACATGATTACAGGAAGCGGGCATTGCTGCTGATCCTCCATCCTTCCCTGGTTAAGAACTCCTGACACGCAGTGTCAAGAAAACCTGAGACAATTCTCACCACTTTTGCTTATGTCCTCTGCTAGTGTCCTGACTACAGCACATGGATCCTTCATTGCTCCCCTATTTGTAAGAGACCTTTGTTTATTATTACAAACTTTTAGTTTCAAAGCATAATAACCCAAAGTAGAGATGCCTGCAACAAAGATCCTCCTCGTGCCTACCCCTTACTATAGCACACATCAGCTCATGAGTCAGTTTGACTCAGACCCCAGATGAAATCATTTCTAGGTGCCTCCGTTTCCCCTCAATGTTTCCTATGCTGCATTGAGGTCTAATGGCTGGAGCCAATGTGGCCACTGCACAGCCCTTCCCCAGGGCGAGCCTGCATCTTGACATGATCCCTGGCCTCTTTCAAGCACCTCCCAGGGTGACTGCACCTGTCCCAACAGCATTTCCAAAGTCCTTTCAGCTCTTCCTCCACCCTTTTATTGTCATGGCTTCTCCCACACTTTTTCTTCTCTTCTTTTTCATGTTAATATGAAAAGGAGATGTTTGTTGAGCCCTTTCATTTAGTAGCTTCCAGCCCCTCCTGGGGTTTTCTAGAGGTATGACTTTCACTGTATTCTGAGTAGGACCCACCCTCTCCCTCATCAAAGCATCAGTAGAAAGGGACACAGACATGCCAATGCTTCCCTGCCACCCAGTGCAAGTCAGCCTCGATCTCTCAGAGCTGTTACTGCCAGTCCAGGCCAATCTACAGCTCCTCATGGCACAGAGTGCAGGACCCAGGTTCAAATCATACCAGGCGAGCCCAAGTGAACACTGCCCATCCTGCTTGTCTACCTAGTGTGGTAGATGAAGAGACAGGTGGGCGCTGAGCCCAGGGGCCCAGCTCAGCTCAAGGGAGTAGCATCAGACTTGGCTGTGAATGCCATACGGTCATTTTCCAAAATAGAATTCACTGTCAAACAAAAATGCTGAGCTGCCATTGACATACTGCCTCCAAGAGACTATTCACTTCGGGCACTCAGATTTGAATCAGTGTTGACTCGCTGCCTGTGTGGACAAATTACAGACAACCAAAGGGATGTTCCAAAGAGGTAGGTGTTCTGAAAATGCTTTTGAAGAAGTACTAATGTCATGTTTGTAATAAGCATGTAACCTACACTTCCCCTCCGTGTGAGAGTATGCAGGTTTAAGCTCTCTGCTTTAACTGTAACACTTCTTCTTTTTACTCCCCTTGCCTCCATTTCCTCAAGCTGACTCTCTTCTTGCTGGTGAGGGGCATGAGCCTGGGCAGTTGGCGCCCAGATCCTTCCTTCTGCTAGGCCAGCCAGTCATCTCTTTGGGGCACTGAGCATCTCCACCTCTGCTTCCATTCTTTGTGCCGTCTAGCCAGGATCCAACCTGACGGGGAGGGGGTGGGAAGCTAATGTCTCAGTGTAAAGGCGTGGGCTTTGACTCTAGACAGGATTCGATTCCCAGTTCTTTCGAGTACCTTCCGTGTCACTTTGGCAAAGTTGCTTAGCTTCTCTGACCCTCAATTTCCTTATCTTTAAAACGGGGATAATACAACCCTCTTAGTGCTGAGCAGAAAAAAAAGAAGGCCACATCCAGCTCCATGCCATCTCAAGGATGCTCTAAAATCCTCGAGTAGTGCTTTAAAAGCACAGGTACTCAGAAAGTTCAGGCTGTGATTATCTCCTCCTTCCCTTCCTTAATTCCAGTCCATTGATAATGCGCATCCTCTGGAAAGCAAGTTGGGACCTGACACCAGGGCACTTGGGTGGTTTTCCGTGAAGTCCAGCCATCCCACAGCACTGCTGGAGAACTGCTGTGCTGTTGAGGTGCACCCCTCAGGCCTTCTCACTGCCCTTTCCCGGGGACCCCAATTAGCCGACAAGCCACATCTGCTCCCGTTGCCCTTTCTTCTCCCCTATTGCATCTCAGAGCTACCGTGGCTGCTGCTGTCTGTAGTCATCCTCCTTCTGGTTTGTATGGCCTTAGGCTTCAGACTAATTTCGTCTTTGCATTTAAAAAAATCTACTTTTGAATATGTAATGTATTCATACAATTCAAAAAGTAGGAAAAAGTATACAGTGAAATCTTTCCATGCCTTATTCCAGTCACCATTTTGGGCTCCTAGGGGCAGCCAGCATTACTAGTTTTTCTTGTTTATCCTGGTCTTCAAGTATATCTATATGGGGTGTGTTGGTGGCAGGAACTCAGCTTCATCCATGTTTTCAGTGGGGAGATGTAGAGCCAGGCAGTGACTTCCCAGGCTGTGGGGCGCTCTGGGATCTGTGACCAGCAGAAGAGTCAAGGCCCTCCAGTCACACTCTAACCATGGGTTTCTACTCTTTGAGATATGGGTCTAGCTATCACTTATGGGGTGCTTTCTCTGTGCTAGACACCATGTTAAGAGCCACTTAATTATAATCTTATCTATTTCTCACAATAATTCTATGATGTAGGTACCATTATCCCCTAGAAAACTGTGGCTCAGAGAAGTTGAGTCCCTTGACCAGATTACCTAGAGTGGAAGCCCTCGTCTGTTTGCCTGGCTCTGCTGCTATAAAAGCCCATCAGTTAAACATTCTCAACACAATTGCCTCCCCACAGCCCTTTCTTCATGTCTCAGACCTCCCCACTCCTCACTACATTTCCCCTAATGAGACCTGGGCCTTTCCCAGCCCAGTCCTCACCTAGGACCAAACACAAGTAGCCATTTTCTAGGCACAGTGTGAAGTATGTTAGGGTGTTATCTCTAATCCTGGAAGTGATTCTGCAAGGTGTTCTCAACCTACTTCACGGATGAATAATCAGAAGCCTGGACAAGGTAAGTAACTTACCCCAAATCACACTCAAGGAAGTAATGAGTCCAGGATTTGTAGTAAGTGTAGAAAGTAATGATGCCAGCTCTTATTCTGACAGTTCTGTGCCCTGGGGTGCAGATGAGCTGAAATGGAGTGCAGGGTCCCATGATGAGCAGCAGAGCCAGGGTCCTCCTGAGCCCAGGTTCTCCTGATGGCAGATCCCATACTCAGAGTTACTGGGTTATTTTGAGAGAGGTTCCCTATTCAGGGTACACACATGACGTACATCTAAGAAGCCTCTTGGCTATGCTTTCAAACCTCTAACAAAGATACACAGCCTAGCCACAGCCTCTTCTGCAGGACAGAATAGTGGAATCTAGCCTGCCCTGGGAAGGCTCAATCCTCTTTGGCCTCAGTTTCCATCTTTGCAAAGTGAGCAGGTGTCCTGGGTTTCAAGGTTTTGGCTCCAACTGCAGTGTGCCCTGAGCTCTCTGCCAGGGACTGGGAAGGGCAGTGAAGAGAAATGGCAGAGGAGGTGCATGACTTGAGGCCCACAGCCCAGCCCTGCAGAGGAGAGTCTCTCAGGAGGAATTAGCACAGTGTTTCAACCACCAGTTTATTTTGTCATTGACTCTGGACAGAAGAAACTTGCTGCCTTTTCCTGAGTGCAGAGTGGCCTTGGGAGTCTCTGGGCTCAAGGCAGCCATCCCTTTAATCAAGAACTGTGGAGAACATTCTGTATTTTCACCTTACTCTCAGTGCCTGACATAGAACAGGTGCTCAACAAGGTTTGTTGAATGCATGAGAAGAGGTGAGGGTAGGGATGCCCTCCATTAACTTCTTCTGAAGCACCCCATGCCTGGCAAACCCTTGACAAGGCCCCTCTGTCCCACCTTGCCAGGAGCCTAGTGGTTCTGGTCTTCCAGTACTCTGGGAGCAGGGGCTCTTTGGGGCCCTGAAAGTTGGCTTATGGACACAGACCCTCATGCTATTCCAGATTGCTCACTGTTTAATTTATTCCTGTCCTTTAGGCCAGAGTTCAAGGTCCACTGCTCCAGGACACTATACCTCAAACTTAGCACCTATTTTCTGACCTCTTATTGCTCTCAGAATGGACACCCTTTCACTGGTCCCTGGTTCACACGCTGTTGCCCATTGTTCAATGTATGTAGTTCCAGCCTTGGCAGAACTCCCTAAGGACAAGGAGTAAATTGTCTCCTTTTCTGTCTCCCTCCTAGCACTAGCCTGGTAGAAAAGAGTACGCGGGGGCCTGGTGGAAGACCAAGGATCTACATGGAATGTGACCAATCTTCAATGGGTGGTGAAATTAGTGGGTAAAAGGAAGATGAGAAAAGTATTTATATACACTCAAAATAGCCCCTCATGAGAAATCTATAAATTACCAAGGGAAAGTTATTGTATGATACAGAGACCTGACCAACAGCACCCTAACCAGGTGATCAACATTACAACATTACTATCACTTGGAATACGACAACGCTATCAAGGGCTTCCTGGTCTAATGTACTGAGAAGGACACTACATTACTTACTACAAATTTATAACCTGATTCGAATCATCAGGATACATCAGACAGACCCCAATTGAGGAACACTGTATGAAATAAATGGTTTATACTCATCTAAAGAGACATGACAACAAAATGCACTTGTGATCCTGGATTTGATCCTTAGCCAGAATTTTTTGTTGAATTGCTTCTTATTGGGGATATTAATGCAACAATTTGCAATATTAAGATGAGGTTAAGAGGTTAGACAATGGTGTTATTTTAGTGTTAATTTCTTGATTTTGATGATTGTACTGTGGTTATGTAAGAGCTTGTCCTTATTTTTAGGAAACATATGATAAACTATTTGGGAGGAAGAAAGGTATTGGTATTGGGCCTACAATTTACTGTCAAATATTTCAAGAAAAAAAGTAATGGTTTAGGTGTTTGTGTGTGTGAGAAAGGCTGAGCGACCAAGCAAATGAATGAAGCCTTAGGAATATAGGCAAAGGGTATACAGGATTTTCTATATTATTTTAAAACTTTTCTGTAATCTGACTTCAGAATAAAATGTCTGGGGCTGGGGACAGACATGGCCAGTTTGACTATTAGCCAAGTCAGCCTGGAGAGAGCTGTCAGTCATTTGGAGCTCATGTTCTAGGGACCAATCCCCAGGCCACGTGCTGAGTGACCTGAAAAGAGAAAGCTCCAAACACAGACATGAGGAGCTTGTGTCCTGAGCAGCAGCATCATGAGACCACTGTAGCTTCTCCAACATATTCAGCAAGCACTAATGAGCCTTGGTTCAGAAACAACTGGGGATGCCCATTCCTACCCCTCCCCAGGAGCACCTTGACCAGCCATACAAGAACAAAGTGTCACCAGTCATTCTGTTCTGAAGAGAGAAGGCATAGATGGAAAGGGCTGGAGCTGGGGAGTGGAGCCAGAAGTAGGGATGGCTCACCACCCACAGGTGCCCTGGTAGAGCCTGGGGCCATGTGGACCATGACTCAGAGGCCCCAGGCACAGGGCAGCTCTTGGTTCTGCCTGCTGCTGACACTCCTCCAGGCTTGGGTCTGGAGATCCAGGGAATCCTGAGAAGCCAGGGCCTTACATGGGGCAATCAGGTTCCACTCTGAGTTTGTCCCAGTTTCAGAGGTAGATTGCACTCTGAAACTGGAAAAAGTAGCAGTGGGCTGCCCTGCTGGAGGCTAGGAAGGGGATGGAGGTACTGCCTGAAGTGGTAGCAGTTAGTGGGGAAGCTACAATGATTGGGAGTTATAGGGTCAGCTTTTCCTGGCTATTGAGGAGTTGCCAGCTCACCATGCTTCAGAGGGGCTTGCTGCCCCTTGCCAGCCTCCTGATGAATTGTGAGAACATCTGATATACAGAAAGCCCTGTGCAGTTATTTACCCAGCAGGTACATGGGCAACCTTTCATCAGATCCCCAATGCAGACTCTGAGCCAGGCAAAGGCAAAGACACGCATGCATGTGTGTGCCGTCTCCACAGTGCAGGCAGAGGCAGAGTTTGGACTGGCGAAGGGACCTGGACAAAGTCAGGCAGCTACAGTAGCAGAGCAAGGACTTGAACCTAGGCCTATGTTGGAGCACTAAGGAACCTACAGATTGTCACTGAGGACTGAAATCTACACAGGTTTCTTCCTACTGGGCCTGCTGCTCCTCAAAGTTTAAACAACAGGCTTCCCATTCAAGCCTGTCCACGAGCTCCCTCAGTGTAGGGTTCCTTGTCTCCATACCTTTGAACACACGGCTCCTCTGCTTGGGAAAAGGCTGCTATTCAGACCCCTGACTGCACTGGCCTCAGGAAACAAATTGCAGTTCGGCTTGACTTTCTGCCTCCCTGCACCATGTGCTGCTGGAAGTTAGAAATGGTGCCATTGCACTTTGCACAGCACATTGTGGACAGTCAGCAAATGCTCCAGAGCTCATGCAATTCCTGAATTGTTTAGATCACAGACCCTTTGAGAATATGATGAAAGACATGAATCTTAAGGTCTGGGTGAGCTCCCAAATAAGGCGCAGAGAGGGGAGAAACAGCTCTCTACCAAGACTGATGCTTTTGGCACAGATTCATCATCATGGGGAGACAGTTTCCTTTCTACTAGTGCCCTACTCTGACACCTGCCACTGGCCAGAATGAGACAGAAGGCCTCTGGGGTCCCTGGCCCCATTTCTATGCTCAAAGGCCTTTCCTAGGCCCAGGTGGGAGGTTGAAGGGCTGCAGTGCCAACCAGCTCCTCCCTTGGTGTGGGTGCTCCTGCCATGAGGCAGAAGCAAGCAGCAGTTCAGCCCGACATCACTGCTCCTGAGAACATTCTCACACTCATCACTGCTGGGCTTTTCCCCTCCAACACAGTAGATATCCTTCTGTTATTCTCTAACTTGATCGTAGTAAGCCGTGTCATTTTGAGAACTACATAATGGTATATTAGAGGAATCATGGATCTCCTCATTCATGCTTAGAAAAAATTTATTACAATGTAAGAAAGTCTGAATAGCATGAATTTATTATAATGATTTAATACTTCTAGCACTTGAGTTAAAAATGCCCCTCCATAAATAACTATCCCCAGAAAACATAGCAAATTTACACAGTTTACAGTTTCCCAGTGTTATATAAATCCAACCAGTTTAAATCACTGTGGCTAGGAGAACACAGAAAACAGGGACAATGAAGTTCATGCCAGTTCATCTTACCAGGCAGCAGCAAGAAAGCCAGTCTTCCCTTCCTCAGGCTCCCTCATCTCAGCCCTTAAAGTAAATGATGGGCAGGAGGACAGGTGGGGATGGCATCTAGGGGAATCAAGGACAGGCAAAGGACAGTGGGACCAGGGCATCCTGGCAGTGGTCAGGTTAGGGCTGTGTCTGTGTAGTGGGGCCAATGAGGTGTCAGCCAAAGCTACCTAGCTGTGTGCCACAGGAGAGGAGAGGGAGAAGCCAGCTCGGATGCTCTGACCAGCTCTCAAATGGGCCTGGTCTTCTGACTGACCACTTCTACTTTCTCTCATATGCCAACACTGCTTCTTCTTCTTGGGCTTACTGGTTCTTCCATATTCCAAGGAACTCTCAGCACTCTTTCTGGCTCCCAGGACACCCTCCTAACCCACTTTCATGGGTACTTTATCTTCATAATTCTGGCTTTTCTCTAGACTAGAGAAAAGGGCCAACTCAGCAGTCTAAATACCAAATCCTAAAATAGAATAATCAACTTTATTTTATTTATTTTTGTAGTATTAGGAGTTGAACCCAGGGGCATTTTACCTCCGAGCTATACCCCTAGTCCTACTTTTTTATTCTTTTATTTTGAAATGGGGTCTCACTAAGTTGTGGAGAGCTTCACTAAGTAGCTGAGGCTGGCTTTGAACCCGAATCCTTAGATCTCAGTCTCCCAAGTACTGGGATTACAAGCATGTGACACCACGCCCAGCTTCAACTTTATTTTTACAAGTATCTGAGACTCAGGGGGCATAAGCAATGTGCCTAATTTTATATAGCTTATAAGTGCTAAGGCTGGGTTTTCTAAGGTAGGTATTATAAGTTTGGACACTCATCATTTTAATAGGGAAGACAGTGCAGAGAACAATATGGCACTCAGTAAGGTGGGCCATGACAAAGCTCTAGAGATTACTTGATCCAGGAGTATATGGTGCCTAAGAATCAGCTGCAATTCTGGCTTCCTTTGCTGTGCATTCTCAATAGGGCAAAATTGATGAAAATACTGCAATTGAGGTCTTTCTCCAACTCAGACCCTGGCCTGTGCATCAGATTCTAGGTGTATCTTGACTAGGACCCCTACCTTTCTTTTGGGTGGGTTCTTACAAAATCAAACTCAGGAAAAAATATTAGAAAGATTGGTAGTAGCAATATATCAAATATATGCCTTTCTATTCAGTCCTACCAGTCCTAAGAGGTGACTGGTGGAATAAGGTGGGAGTAACAAATTTCCAACCTCTCATCTGTCCTGTGGCAATGGTTTCATAACAATCAGTATCTCTGCCTAAAAGAAAGTCTTACCTGCTTAGGCCAGCATGAAGAGATCTGCACAGTTGAAAAGTACATGGATGCAGAATGGTCAGCTCCAGTCTCCCAGTCCACTTACTAGCTCCAGAATTATTGGCTGAGACAAAATACCCAACCTTTCCAAGACCAGTTTCCTCATCTATAACATGAGAATAATGCCATCTACTTTTTAGGGCTGTTGGGTACATTGAATGAAATAATATGTCCATAAACATTACCTAACACTTAGTAGGCACACAAAAGATATTCTTTTCTTTACCTTTCCTTATTCTATCTACCCTAGAAGAGACTGCCAATACTGCTAGATAGGCATTTTTCTTTTTTTGCAGTGCTGAGAATTGAACCCAGGGTTTCACACATGCTAGGCAAGCACACTCCCACTATATCCTCAGTACCCTAGATATTTAATAACAAGTAATTCCAGCATCTTTTGTGGATTTTCATTGCTCAAAGGATAAAACTTCATTGCTTTACATTTAGTATTCTCCATAGTTTGGGCTGATCATCTCAGCTTATTTCCACATCTTCTCTCCTACTCCTCATCTGTTAGCCATGATCTCCTATTTTTTCAAAGTTCATCTTGAGTTTCCTTGAAAATGAGCACTGAACTTCTGCATTTCCCCATCTATAAGACCCTCCACTATTCATTTTTA
The DNA here is from genome assembly GCA_004027655.1 of Graphiurus murinus. NCBI lineage: Eukaryota > Metazoa > Chordata > Mammalia > Rodentia > Gliridae > Graphiurus > Graphiurus murinus. Next base: position 7,547 of record PVLC010033007.1, on the reverse strand, counting down.
TAGAGATACTCTTCCAAAATCTAGGTCAAATCCCTCCTCCTTCTCATATTCCTCCATTAAAGCCTAAATAAACTCAGCCCAGAAATCTATCCTGAAGCTGTAGCATTTACACCCTTCCTACCATCCATTGGAAAATTTACTGATGGCGCTTGTTTTATTGTTATGAAAATTTTCAAAGTTAGAAGCCTTGTCTTCTATCCAGTTTGTAAGTTCACTGAGTAATAACATAATAATATTAGTGGAACTCCTACTTGTAACTGCCAGATTCTATGCCTACATACATACATTGTCTTCACATCCATTGTCTCATTGTTTCACCCCACAACCATCCTATGAAAGGTGTGCATCTTCATTTCCATCTTACACTCATGCTGTTAACCACTTCCTAGTGGGGTCAACAGCATCTAACACAACACTAGGCCTGGAGGCACCCAACTGGCCTCAGGCACTGGTGAAGACCTGAAGACCAGTCTTGAGATCTGGCAGGTCAGAGTAGTTGGTTGTCTCACTGGTAACTGATCATTCCTACTGGATCCAAGTTTCCACCTCCTGGGTTGCTTCTACTAGAATAGCTATGCCTTCTTCTGTCCAATTGAAGGGAGGCCTCATTGTCTTTTCAGAAGAGGTCTTCTCTAGGACTATAACAGCCTCTATTATTTGGAGTAGATGATCACCCCGAGATGTGTCTCTTTTTCCTAGGAATAACACTTTGCACACCCTTCCTATGGCCTCCACCTCTGCAGACAGAATGTTCCGATGGTGGTGCTCAGTCCTTGAGGGTTACCAACTTGACAAAGCTGTTGAGGGGGAAATGTGGCAGTTTTGTTCACGTTGGCTCAGTGGTCTGTGGGAGTGAGAGATGGTGGTGGAATGCTCAGCCCTAGTGTATATTCTTAAAAATGAACATCTTAGAATACCTGCTCAAGTCAGGTGATGTGCTGCAATGAGGACACCAGCCTGGGAGCCAGACCTGCCACTGACAGGATGTGGAACCTTGGACAAGTCACTTTGAACTTTCTTTATCTGTAATACAAAAGTGATGACTTATATGGGTTCCAAGGTCCAATCTAGCCACAGAATTCTGTGATCTGGAATGTGATAAATTTATGATGGGTGTAGGAAGAAAAGGCTGGCAGCATTTTCTAGGTATGGGGTTTGAGTGTGTCCTTTCCAAAATTCAGGTATTGCTAATATGGTATTTTATTTATTTAGTTTTGTGGTACTAGGGATTGAACCCAGGGGTATTCTACTTCTGAGCTATACTCCCAGCCCATTTTTGATTTTTATTTTTTTGTTTGAAACAGGATCTCGCTAGGTTGTTGAGACTGGTCTTGAACCTGCAGTCCTGTCTCAGCCTCCCAAGTACTGGGATTGCAGGCATGCTAATATAATGGTATTAAGGCAGGGCTTTGAGAGGTGATTAGGAAATGAGAGCCCCTTCCTCATTAGTGTGATTAAGACCCTTATAAGAGGGGCTTCAGGCAGCACTTGGTCAGCTTGGCAGCTTGCTCTTCAGCTATGTGAGGACACAGTCTTCTGCCCGCCTGGAGAATGCAGTCACACTAGACAATGGAACCTGCCAGTGTCTTGATTCCAGACTTTCTAGCCTCCAGAACTATAAGAAATGTCTGCCCTTTATAAGTTACCCAGCTTCAGGTGTTTTGTTGTAGCAGCACAAATGGATTAAGGCAAAGTGCTTACCCAATTCTCTCTGTATGTGTATGTGCGTGTGCATGTGCATGTGCGTGTACTGGAGGTGACAGGAGGGAAAAATAGCTTTGAAGCTAAAGCCTGAGAGATGAGATGGTCTCACTTCTCGATGCAGCAGTGAAACCCTAGGGGCTGAGGGACTGTTGCTTAACCAGCAACCCCAGGAGATCATATAACTGGTCACTAGCCTATGAGATTGGTTCTCTAGTTGTCAGGTCTTCCATACTGTGAGTGTTAGGATCACCCACTCATCTCCAGCTTTGTTCTGGACTAAGTTAACATCAGGAAAATTGGGGCACATTTTCCTTATTTCATTTCCAGCTTGAGAGCTGGCCTAGTGATGATTCTGCTCTTGCCACCTGTGCTTCTGAGGGAAGGGTCTGTGGCTGTCCCAGTTGAACCCATGGGTGTGATCTCAGAACCTGGCATTCCAGGAATCAAGCCCTTATCTACATTCTCCCAGCATCTAAAGCCAACTAGGCAGGACCATGTCTCCTATTGCTGTATTTTTTCCATGCTTAGCAGCTATGGGGATAGGAACACAGAAAGGACCCAGAGGTGTGAACAGATTCAACCACAGAACCTACAGGAGGCTTGGTGTCTGTGTGATGTAGATGAGCTGGAGCCACACCAGGAAAAACAACTAGCATGTACACATGATTTATTTTCTTCTGGTTGACCACAAACTTCTGTTGCTTTAATAAGTACTGAGGAAAATGACATTTTGATAACTTGGGAGTCAGCTCTTGTTTTCAAGCTAGGCCCCACTAGTGATGTTCAAAGGGACAATTCAATATCAAAACTACATGAGGAGCCGGGCATGGTGGCGCACGCTTGTAATCCCAGCATTCGGGAGGCTGAGACGGGAGGATCCGGGTTCGTGGCCAGCCTCAGCTACCTAGTGAGGCCCTCCACAACTTAGTGAGACTCGGTTTCAAAATAAAGAATAAAAAATAGGGCTTGGGATATAGCTCGGAGGTAGAATGCCCCTGAGTTCAATCCCCAGTACCACAACAAACAAACAAACAAACAAACAAAACTATATGGGGAAAATAGCCCAAAAGATAATTTTATTAACTTAAAATTTCATACATATAAACATTTGCCCACATTAAAAATAACACACACTGAGCTGAGGATAAAATGTAAGCTGGGGGGAGTCTGTCAAAGGTTCTATGTCTCTCAGCAGGTTACACTCATCTCTGCTCCCTTAGGTCTCTCCCTTCCTACAGGCTCTAGCTAGCAAATCTCCAGGACCTGGTGCTGGACGCAGGGCCCAAGGAAGAGTGGCTCCACAAGAGGAGAAAGAGCTCCTCCCTCCTCGTGGTGTTTCCACCGGGAATCCAGTTTGGGTAAATACAAGGGAGCCTCCTGGAAGGGTGACATCAGCACAAGCTTTTCCTTGATTAACCTTATTTTCTAAATCAAACATTTTAGGTCTTACTTAGGGACTTTCAAGGGACCTACTTTCATACTTTGTCCTTTTCTACTTTACAAACACTGATTGGTTTTTCTCCCACGGGGTGATGGTAGCAGGGTGGGTAACACCCACAGTAAGTGTCCAGTCTTGCTTTGAGGAAACAGCTAGGGCTGGGCAAGCAAACTCCAACCAGCCACTGTAGGGAGATTTAACAGGGGAGAGCAGATTCCTTTGCGCCAGACCCTCTGTTGGTGGGACAGTCTGCAATTAGGTTAACCTTCAAGGCTCTGCAACAGTGCACCTCAAAGAAAATGTAAAGCATATTAAAATGTTAACATGTATTATTCAATCAATCATGAAGATAACAGCTTATATATAAATTCATATCCTACTGTCTTCACACCAACAAAATGTCTACAGAATACAGAAAGGTAGTGTGGCATATGACAGTTATATTGGTCAATGCTTGGGTGAGAATCCATCTTTTTCTTTTCAAACTGCCCATTCAGAGGAGGTAAAAAAGCAAACAATTCCATTCACAGGCATATGACCCCAAAAAGCCTTTTGTTTTTAGGCCTGTTTATGATTCTTCTAAAGGCAAACAAGTCTTTAAGAAATTAAAATCCTCTTCTTGATCCCTCTGGATTCTTTTACTCTAGAGAGCAAAAGGACACTGGTGTCCAGAACAGGTGACTGTGTTTATGGCTGATCTAAAGGAGTGAGGTACACTTGAGCTAGTAATGGCACATGGAGAGGGAAAAGATAGTTCTGGAAATCTAACTGAGAAAATGGCTGAGGGTTCTCGGTTTACCATCCACTCATTTCTGACACACCACAGAAAGCTCCATAATCCAAAGACTTTTTGAAATGAGATGAGACTGATTTGGTTACTTTCACAGGCATGCACTTTAGGAGGAAATTGGAATCTGCAATGATTTTCAAAATTTCAATGGAGTAACTATAGTTAGTCTTGATCTTATATTTACCTTGGATTAAGAATGATATTGGGAGGCTCCATTTTTATCTCCTCCAAAGAACAAAACAACCCAAGTGAAGGAAGGCTGGGTACAGGCCATGGGGGTGGGGGCTGAGATGAGATCTTTATCTTGGTCAAAGAAGGCTGCTCAACCTGGCTTCCCTAGACAGAGCACATGCGAGACCTGGTCAACCCAGGGCTTTCCTCCCTCTCATGGAGAGAGAGGGAGGGCCAGAGGAAGTCTATCAACCTGAAGCAGCTAGATTACATCCTCCCTCTAGTGACATTTTACCCAGATACAATCATGGGAAGTTCACAAGAGCACATGAGATGGGGTGTGAAAAAACTTGACACTTGTGTCCACAGGAAATCCCTAGAGCTTACTTTTAATTCATCCAGGAAACTGGAGGGGTGGTCACCTGAATATTGGTAGAAAAAGTGTTTCACCAAGGAAAAATGTGATTTCATGTTGTTTACAAGGATTGGTTGGGTCCTTCTCTCTAGCCCATTGAGTCTTTGGTAATGGGATGTTGTAGCCACCGGGCTGATGACTAACAATGACTCATACTTGGTCCCCAATGTTGATTGTGATGGTAGGCACACTAATTCCAACTTCAGAATCAAATGACCACACTTAGATAGAGGTACTGGTGAGAGAACAAGGTAAAGAAGGCAAAAAATGTTTTTGAAACTGCTTACATTACAAAGGGGCCACTTTTATGTTCAAGAGGTCTTTTAAAAGAAAGGTTTCCCTAGTGTACAAAAGAGAGTCAACCTTTTCTAGCAGAAGAATGAGAAGGAAATACTCTTGAAATGATGCTGAAAATGCAATGGTATCTGTTATGCAGAAAGTATCCTGTTTCTAAGCTCTGTTTGGCATAGAAGAGATACTGTCACTAGCCCACCTCCCCTTAGTATGTTATCTACTGATTGGTCTGATCCACAACATCCTGGGTTGTTAGAATGATTTCTATATTCAATACATAACAAAATTCCAGTGAGATGTCCTCGTGAAAGGACAGAAACAATTACTTTGCAATAAAATAACGTCCTAGATCAGTATGTGAAGAAATCCATAAATTTCCTATGGAAAAATTGTAGCATGTGCTTTGGAGTCATATGAAAAATATATCTTCTAGAATTTGATTCTCCTCCAGGTCTTCAGGGGTCCTATGTGTCCCCATCTTCATCCAGATTGATTTTTGAGGACTGAGTTGGGAATTACTTCGATTCCAGGACCCAGATTCTCTGGAGGGATGGGGCTGAGGTTTTGGAGCAGAGTTTGGGCTCAAAGACTGAACCAAATCCAACAGAGATGTCTCGTACCTGTAAGACAAACAACCCAGTCAATAAGGGGTCAGACTATAAAACTTAGAATCCAAGAATCCCAGCAGAGATGGCTTCCAAGAAATGCCCATCCTGCATAGATCACATGATGTGCAAGAGGTTTCCTTTGGGGAACTTTAGAGAAGGAAAACACCAGAAGGGTTTCAAGAACAAGCTCCCTGCTGCTTGTATGTAAGCTCTTTCATATGTAAGCTCTTTCATGTAGGAAATTCTGTCTTGCTGACTTCTAACACTTCCTTTCTAACTTATGACAGAGAGGATACAGACTGGGAAAACTAATGATGATAATAGTAATAATACCACTTATTCCAGGAAGACCAGTGGCTCCATCTCTTGGAATATGTGTGCTTCTCATTGCCTTGGAAGGGCAGAGAGACTGAAGTGTTGCACAAAGGTTTTGCATCATCTGAAAATGATATAATGCTTCTTGTTATATCTGACTGGATGAAACTAGTCATGTCTCTCTAAGATGGGGAAGTGAACTGGGTATTGACAAACACTAGTAATGCCTACCAACTGAGCAATGGGTCTTTAATTAGGAATACTGTTCTTATTTTTTACATGAGAAAAATGAGGTCTAGAGAGGTATAAGTAAACGGGTCACAGAGCAGCTAAGCGAGGTGTGTGTGTGTGTGTGTGTGTGTGTGTGTTGTTGTTGTTGTTTTTGTGGTACTGGAGATTGAATCCAGGGGTATGGGATATTCTTCCTCTAGCTATACTTCCAGCCTTGTTTTATTTTTTATTTTGAAACAGGGTCTCACTAGGTTATTGAGACTGGCCTCAAACCTGTGATCCTACTGTCTCAACTTCCCAAGTACTGGGATTATAGGCATGCACCACCACACATGGTTGAGCCAAGTGGTTTTTTACCTAAGGCCCTTGAATTCTCAAACTAGTGTTTCTCCAATCTTTATACCAAGATAAATAATAAGTGTAACTAAATCAAAAGTAAAAGAAGGAAATGGTTGCTGTTTCCAACATTTTATTTTTTAAAATATGGTGTGATTAGTTATAACCAGGTTATCTTTTCCTCCAACAAATTAATCTACCTTAAAGTATAAATGCTTATCTTCACAGTCCTGCTGTTAATCATAAAAATTCCATTTCTTTAGAAGCTACTTTCAACCATGGATTGCACTGTGGGAGAAGATTCAGAGGGTTTGTGGTAGGCAGGGCTAAGATTTCAGTGGCGCCTTACAGCTAATTTCAGTCAATTAAGTGTATTGATAATGGTTTTGCTATCAGAAGAGACCAACTAATTTGGCAGATTAAAATGCAGAAAACAGCAAGGATTAATTTAAAAAGCAAAATTAAAAAATCACCCAATTTAACACAATAATTATACATGCCATAAAGCAAAATAAAACTGACTTCCTATGAGGTTTTGCACTGAGTACCAGGAAAGAACAATGTCTTTATAAGATTGTGTTTGGAGAGTAGTATGTTTCAGTTTGTTGAGGTAATGCAATAGGAGACTATAAAGTTGATCAGCTTGATATGATCCTGCTGGGGCTGTTTGATGTTTGAATAATTTAAAGGGACACAATACTTATCCAGATCCTTAAAATACCAACCCTTGATACACCTGGGCTATATTTTAGCCATGGACATTAACTGCATTGCCTAAGTGCCTCATAGAGCCAGAGTTCATGAGTTTCCTAGGCACATGGGCTGACTTTAACAGCTTTATCATGGAGAAGTGATAAGCAAAAGGCTTATTTGGCCTCTTCTAGTCCTATCCTGCATTGGATGCCATTAATTCTATTCTCCAGTTTTCTTTGGCTAGCAAGATATTGTGGCAAAGCCCGAGGGAGAATGTGGCCTCTGCTGATTTGACTTGGCACCATGCTATCAACTTAAGTAAGGGCATTCCGAGATGGTGTATGAGAATAGCCTGGAGATAAGTAAATTGACTTTATGATCCATTCTGTAGGTTGGACTGGATGGGAGCTAACCATGATATCAGAGATCCCCTCCTCCATTTCCTTCTTTGATCTTTTGTGACTTTGGTAGACTTAACTTTCCTTCCACATCACCACCACCCTTCTCTTCTCTTGCCTTTTAAATGATGGAATGTCTTGGGGTCATATCTAG
>PVLC010033006.1:0-17805 GCA_004027655.1 Graphiurus murinus | reverse complement strand
TTTTTTTTTTTTTTTTTTTTTTTTTTTTTTGCTGTACTGGGGATTGAACTCAGGGGCGTTCTACCTTTGAGCTATACCCCCAGCCCTATTTTTTTTTATTCTTTATTTTGAAACAGGATCTCACTAAGTTGTGGAGTGCCTCACTAGGTAGCTGAGGCTGGCCTCGAACCTATACTCCTCCTGTCTTAGTCTCCCAAGTACTGGGGTTACCTGTGCCACTTTGACCTTCTTAATTAGAGAAGCAAAGGCAGTGAGGCGGGCCGGCCCTGCCTGAGCAGTCAGCTGCAATGCAGCAGCAGCAGTTTTGAGACCAGCACGGGGGCCCTGGAGCTGATGTGAGGCCCTTTCCATTCCTCAGTCTCCACTTAGCATGAATGCTGGAGAAATGTGACAGGGTACACAAAGACCTGCAGCAGGCGCACCGCAGCGCACTGTAGTAGTGCTGAGTTCCAGGACTGGAGTCTCAGGGTCTCTGCCTGGGACCCATGCTGGACAGCTGACTGGCTTTCTGCACATCCTCCAGTTCCCCAGCAGAGGGCAGGAGTGGTCTCACCATGGGTGTGGCCTGAGTAGGAAGTTGCCCTGTGCTTCTGGAATCCTCCCTCTTGGTCTTGGTGGCTATTGCTATGTCATTCTTTCTCTCTTTGCCCTTTTATTATTTAAAAAAAATTTTTTCTTTTTTTTTTTTTTTTTTTCTTTTTATTTATTTATTTATTTATTTTTGTGGTACTGAGGATTGAGCCCAGAGGCATTCTACCTTCGGGCTACACCCCAGCCCAATTTTATTTTATTTTTGTGGTAGTAGAGATTGAACCCAAAGGGCATTCTACCTCCAGGCTACACCCCCAATCCTATATTTTATTTTATTTTTTTGGTACTGGGGATTGAACCCAGGAGCATTCTACCTCTGAGCTACACCCCAGCCCTATTTTTAATTCTTTATTTTGAAACAGGGTCTCACTAAGTAACTGAGGCTGGCTGTGAACCTGGATCCTACTGTCTCAGCCTCCCAAGTACTCAGATTACAAGCGTGTACCACCACGCCCGGCTCTATTTTTTATTTATTTATTTTTTTCCCAGTACTGGGGATGGAACCCAGGGGCAGTCTACCTCTGAGCTATACCCCCAGGCCTATTTTTTATTTTGGAACAGGGTCTCACTAAGTTGTGGAGTGCCTCACTTGGTAGCTGAGGCTGGCGGCAAACCTGGATACTCCAGTCTCAGTCTCCCAAATACTGGGATTACAAGCGTGTGCCACCACGCCTGGCTCAATTTTTTATTCTTTATTTGAAACAGGGTCTCTCTAAGTTGTGGCAGGCCTCACTAAGTAGCTGAGGCTGGCCGCAAACCCGGATCCTCCGGTCTCATCCTCCCAAATGCTAGGATTACAAGCATGTGCCACCATGCCCCGCTCCTATTTTTTATTCGTTAGTTTGAAACAGGGTCTCGCTAAGTTGCGGAGGGCCTCACTAAGTAGCTAAGGCTGGCCATGAACCTGGATCCTCCCGTCTCAGCCTCCCAAGTACTGGGATTACAAGGGTGCGCCATCACGCCCAGCTTTTTTTTTTTTTTTTTTTTTTTTTTTGCGGTACTGGGGATTGAACTCAGGGGCATTCTACCTCCGAGCTATACTCCTAGCCCTATTTTTTATTCTTTATTTTGAAACAGGGTCTCACTAAGTTGCGGAGTGCCTCACTAGGTAGCTGAGGCTGGCCGAGAACCCGGATCCTCCGGTCTCAGCCTCCCAAATGCTGGGATTACAAGCGTGCGCCACCACGCCCAGCTCAACTTCTTTTTTGTTGTTTTTTTTTTTTCATTTCTCATTTTTTTATTTTTTTAGCATGGATTTTTATACATTTCTTGGGTACAACAGGGTTAATCACACATCTTTGTTGCTAGTACAGGTAAAGACATCCATGCACACATTTCTCATTAACCTTTCCCCAATTTCCACCCCCCTCCCTCCTTCTCCCTCCTTCTCCAGGTCAGTTTAGTGATTGACTTTGATGTGATCTTGTAAGTACATCATGCTCATTAGGGTGTCCCCTCCTTCCCCCATCACCTTCCATTAAGTCAAATTCTTTGTTCACCTAAGAATTCTCCTTCATCTGGAGTCCCTCTTATGTCCCATTTTCTCCCTATCAGCTTCTTTTTTTTAATTCTTTATTTTATTTTTTTTATGGTACTGGGGATTGAACTCAGGGGCATTCTACCTCCGAGCTATATGGGGGTATAGCCTTACTTTTTATTCTTTATTTTGAAACAGGGTCTTACTAAATTGCGGAGTGCCTCAGTAGGTAGCTGAGGCTGCCCTCGAACCCGGATCCTCCGGTCTCAGCCTCCCGAATGCTGGGATTATAAGCGTGCGCCACCATGCCCGGCTTCTATTTTTTATTCTTTATTTTGAAACAGGGTCTCACTAAGTTGCAGAGGGCCTCACTAAGTGACTGAGGCTGGCTGGGAACCTGGATCCTCTGGTCTCAGCCTCCCAAGAACTGCGATTACAAGTGTGTGCCACCATGCCCTGCTTCAATTTTATTTTATTTGGAAACAAGGTTTTGCTAGGTTGATGAGAGCCTCATTACTTGCTGAGGTTATCCTCGAACCTTCGATCCTCCTGTCTCAGTCTCCCGAGTACAGGTATTACAGGCGTGCGCCACCACACCCAGCAATTTTTTTGTGTGTGGTACTGAGGATGGAACCCAGGGGCAGCCTATCTCCGAGCTACACTTCCAGGCCTATTTTATTTTTATTAATTTATTTTTTATTTTTTGGCAGTACTAGGGATTGAACCCGAGGGCATTCTACCTCCGAACTACACCCCCGGCCCTATTTTTTATTCTTTATTTTGAAAGAGTCTCACTAAGTTGCGGCGGGGCTCACTAAACAGTTGAGGCTGGCTGGGATCCCAGATCCTCCGGTCTCAGCATCCCAAGTACTGGGTTTACAAGCGTGTACCAGCATGCCTGGCTTACTCTTTTCTTTTGAAACAGTCTAAGTTGCAGAGGGCCTCACTGAGTTGCTGAGGCTGGCTGGACACTTGCAATCCTCCTGTTTCAGCCACCCCAGTACTGAGATGACAAGCGTGCACCACCATACCCGGCTTGCCCTTTTTCCTTTCTGCTGGGGATGACTTGGTCTCCGTGGCCATGAGCTCCCTGAGTGACAGGGGCCTGCCCGGTGGGTGTCCTTCGGGCTCGACCTCGGCTCCTTGGCTCATTTGCGTCTGTCTCGGGTGGCCCACGGCAGGCTGAGACAAGCTGGAGGGAGTCATGGTGGGCGGCAGAGCAGGTGAGGCTGGCAGACCACAGAGGCGGGGACGCACGCCCTGGTGAGGGTGTCACACACCCGCATAGCGTCTTCACTCGCACACGCTGCCGTCCCCAGCTTGCCCTGGCACTTCACCTTTCGTGACCCAGCCTTCAGCAGTCGGCAGTGAGGTCAGCCCGGGCATGAGAGGGAGTGTGTAGTCAAGGGAACGCTCACGCCTGGAGCACTCCTAGGGAGGAGGCCAGGCCCGGCCCAGCCGACCCAGCAGCTCAGGCCTCGGGGCCGTCTCCTCGTGGTGAGCCTGTGCCAGGGCCGCAGTGCGCTGTCCCCCGACCTGCAGGGAGGCAGGTGCGTGCCTGCACTCCTGTAGGACCTGACCTGTGAAGCATGGTGCTTCTGGAGCTCGCCACCTTGCTTCTGCTGCTCAAATGGGAGTTATCGGTGGCATTATAGTGCACCAGACACCACCCTGGTACTTGGCACATGTTAACACAAAGGAAGGTCCCCTGCACAGTCAAGTTACTTGATCAGGATCAGACGGCGGCAAGTAGTGGAGCCAGAGTTCAAGCCCAGACTCATGTGGACATCTCGCCGGGTGCAGAGGGGTGACTGGAGATGGGAAGACGCGGTGTGTGGCTCTCCAGGCCACCCTGGCAGTGCGTTGACACCTGTGGCCACCCGGGGCACGAGCAGTAGGAGAGGTTTCTCCTGCGCTGGGAGAGAGGCAGATCAGGAACCTGAACGGGGGCGGTGCAGGCTGGCTGTTTCAGGATCAGTCAGCAGGTGGGTGACTGGAGCACCCGTGGCTCTGGGTGCTCCAGTGACTGGGTGACTGGGTGACTCGTGGCTCTGCACGGAGCTCAGAAGCCTTGCACACAGTGGGTGGGCCGGGCGTGGGCCTCCTTGCCCATCTGTGGTGTGGGTGGACGCAGGGGGCCATGTGAACAGCGTGAAGAGAGAAGGATTTAGGACCTCAGCCAGCAGCTTCCCAGTGTGGTCAGCGAGGTCTCAGCAGCTCCGTGGTCCTCGTGGAGCCTGCGTTCCGGTGGGGAGCGGGTGGGCCCGATGCACACGGCACTCCGCTTCTCCCTCAGCCCTCTAGCTGTCGGGGTGCACACTGGGAAGTCAGCACTGCGTTGAGACAGCCGTGGCGACTGGCCTGGCTGCAGAGGCTCCGGGCTCGGGGCTCGGGCTCTCTTGGGGGTTGCTCTTTTGTTCCTGTGCCTTTAGAAGTCCAAAGTTATCAGTTAGGGGAGAGAACCTCCAAACTGGGTAGCTCCTTATTCTGCACCCCATTTCCCCAGTCCCAAAGCAATGTGTCATGCCTCTTGAGCTCTCGGAGCTCAGGTTGGGTTGCGTCTGGGGTCGGGCCTTTGCTGCTCTGTACACTTCCACCCTGCTCCCGCACATCTGGGGACCAGGAAGCCGCGTGCCATGGACTGGGCCACACGCCCCCCTGGTCTTGCACACACGCCCTTCAGAGGGCTCCCAGGAGTCTTGGGCGCCAGGAGGTAGGTGGGCATGCGTGGCTGTCATGCTCTGGTATGTGGTCTGCTGTTCCTGCTGGTGAGTGGTGCTGAGTGGCCAAAGACGTGCTGGCCCCTCACTACTTTTTCCCTTTTTTTTCCCCAAGGCGTTCTCCCTCTGGCTGCTGCTCCCAGGCCCACCTTGTGCACCTGTTCTTCAGAGGCGAGCCCCTCAGCGGGTGGACTTTGAGGCCTGAGCGCCTGTGTGCAGTTGCAGGAGTGGCATGGACCCCCGCCTCAGCGGGCCTGCTTGTCCCGGGCCCTCGGTACCTTGCGGCGCGAGGCTGGCACTCATCAGCCCCTCTTGGCGATGACTCTATGGTGGAGAAGTCCCTCAAGTCCCTAAAAGACAAGAACAAGAAGCTGGAGGAGGGTGGCCCGGTGTACAGCCCGCCGGCCCCGGTGGCAGTGAAGAAGTCCCTGGGGCAGAAGGTGCTGGACGAGCTGAAGCACTACTACCACGGCTTCCGGCTGCTCTGGATCGACACCAAGATCGCTGCTCGCATGCTGTGGCGCATCCTCAATGGCCACACCCTGACCCGCCGGGAGCGCAGGCAGGTAATGGGCCGCGCTGAGCTCTGCAAACCCTGGAGCTGCCTTCACACGTTGTTGGGGCTTGCTTCCCGCTGCTTTTGTAAAGAAAAAGTTGGGAAGACTTATAAAACTGGGACCTTCCCCCATGACACCACTGCTGAATTATAATGTGGCCCAGGTGCTTGGTGATGTCTGCCTGCGATTTCCAGCACACCTGCCCTCCCAGCACTCGGTGCTGTCCCTGCTCTGGCTTCCCCCACCCTGGGAGGAGTCCTTGCTGCTCGTGCTGGGCCTCTCAGGCTGCCTTTCTCTCTTGCAGCCTCCACTCGGTCTTCTGGGCTGCGTGGGTCCTCCAGGGGTCTCTCTGCAGTTACTGCTTGGCAGTCGTGCACCTCTGCGGTCCTGGTTGGCATTCCAGGCACCAGCTCTCTCTGTCCTCCCAGCTCTGTAAAGGTTCTGCCTAAGCTGGGAGAGGTGGTCCCGGCGGCTCAGGAGGCCGAGGGCAGCTGGTCAAGATAGCCACCCATCTTGAAACAAGACGCCCATATGCCATCTTTGTCTCTTAGGGTTACGCTTGTATTTCTCCTTTCTCTTTTCAGCCGAAGCAGTGTGTTGACTGCATCCACTGAGGTTTCGTTTCCAGTGCCTATATTTTTACTTCTCTTAGGTTTTGGGGTTTTTTCTTTTCTTTTCAGTGTCACTGGGGATTAATCTCAAGGACTTTCTGCCTCTGAGCTATACCCCCTGCCCTGTTTGTTTGGGTTTTTTTCCGGTACTGGGGATTGAACTCAGGGGCATTCTACCTCCGAGCTACACCGCCAGCCCTATTTTTTATTCTTTATTTTGAAACAGGGTCTCACTAAGTGGTGGAGTGCCTCACTAGGTAGCTGAGGCTGGCTGCGAACCCGGATCCTCCGGTCTCAGCCTCCCGAATGCTGGGATTACAAGCGTGCGCCACCACACCCGGCTTCCAGCTATTCTTTATTTTGCAACAGAGTCTAAGTAGCTGAGGCTGGCAGTGAACCTGTGATCCTCCTGCCTCCTTCTCCCAAGTACTGGGATTACAAGCATGTTCCTGGCTTCTCCTCTACCTTTTTAAAGAAAGAATGTTTAAATGTACAATGTAGCAGTTATTTGTAATTCTGCTTTTGTGTTTATAAAAGTGCTTTAAGTTCTTTCCTCTGTTGTTTTGCAAAAAGTTCTCTTTTACAAAAATATGCAAGCCTTGCTTGAAGTAGATGTTCTGGTTGATAAATTAATTCAACTGGACATCAAAGCCCTGGGTATTAGATGTGCCTAAGGGCATAAGGTTTTGGAAGACGTTGTGTGGTCACCAGCTGTAGAGTCACAAGCCAGTGTTGGACAGATACAGTTGCAAAAGGTTCTGAGTGTTTTATTGGCAGTGTCTACAGGGTGGTGTTTCTGGGCCTGCAGGAGTAGGACGGCTCCCAAGCTTGACTCAGCACCTAGGGCCTTTCCTCGCACCCAGGGCCAGAGGGAAGAGACCAGGACCGTGGGGATCTCGGGTAGACCGCTGCCTGGCTCTCCACTTCTCACACCGAGCAGGGAATTGGGCTCCTATCTTATTAGAACACTTCTTTTCCAAGGGAGTAAGTATTTAGAAGTAGATATTTATGACCTTACTTTGTGAAGTACTTGACTCCCTCGGAGCTCTCCTTTCCTCCTTCCCAGTTCTTGTCTCGCACGGTGCATGCCTAGGAACCATGTTCTCATAGTGGCACCCGGAGGGAAGGCGTAGATGGGAGTCGGCCAGCAAAATTTTCTTTAGTGAGCAAAGGACGTTTTACTTGATCTTGGGAATTAGCTGTTCCCTAAGAGAGTAACTTGTTCTTAAGAACTTTATTGAGAACAGAGGTCTTTTAGCTTAACTGGCTGGAATTTTTCCCAGGGCGCTGTTTTGGAAGGGAGCAAAGGGACCCTTTGCAGGGGAAAGGGTCACACTAGCGCTTCAGGGTGTGCGTCAGGCGTTGGTTTTAGCATGTGCTGCGGCTTAATGGAAAGGCCTTGCTCTGTGACCTGGCACCCCTTCTGCTGCTCTGCCTTCCCAATCTGCTCTCAGTTCTGGTTTTGCTACTTCACTTAAGAAAATAAGAAGCCGGGCGTGGTGGCGCACACTTGTAATCCCAGCATTTGGGAGGCTGAGACCGGAGGATCCGAGTTCGAGGCCAGCCTCAGCTACCTAGTGAGGCACTCCGCAACTTAGTGAGACTCGGTTTCAAAATAAAGAATGAAAAATAGGGCTGGGGGTGTAGCTCAGAGTTAGAATGCCCCTGAGTTCAATCCCCAGAACCGCAAAAAAAAAAAAGACTTGAAAAGTACAGCCAAGTAAGGACCAGGGTAGGTTCCAGCAGGAACACAGGGCTGGAAGCCAAGTCTCTTGCAATTAGTATTGAGAGGGTCTGAAGCCACGTGTGGTGGTGCACACCTATAATTCCAGTACTTGGGAGACTGGGACAGGAAGGTCATAGGTTTGAGGACAACCTCAGCAATGTAGGGAAACACTCAGCAATCTAGTGCTGTAATCCCAGCATTTGGGAGGCTGAGACCAGAGGATCTGGGTTCTCGGCCAGCCTCAGCTACCTAGTGAGGTACTCCGCAACTTAGTGAGACCCTGTTTCAAAATAAAGAATAAAAAAATAGGGCCGGAGGTTTAAGTCGGAGGTAGAATGCCCCCAAGTTCAATCCCCAGTACTGCAAAAAATAAATAGATAAATAAAATAAAATAAAAAATGTTTTAAAAGGGCTGGGGATGTAGCTCAGAGGTAGAATGCCCCTGGGTTCTACCCCTAGTACCATATGCAAAAATAAAATAAAAAAAGAAAGGAGTGGGCTGGGCTTCAGGAGATGTCTGCTAGTGGTTTTAGAGCTGAGCTCGAGTGTGTGCCCGACGGTGTCTCTAAATGATGTCACTCCCGCCTGTTCGTGCCCCCTGATGGAGTCCACCTTTCTCCAGTTTCTCCGGATCTGTGCTGACCTCTTCCGGCTGGTGCCCTTCCTGGTCTTCGTGGTGGTGCCCTTCATGGAGTTCCTGCTGCCGGTGGCCGTGAAGCTCTTCCCCAACATGCTGCCGTCCACCTTCGAGACCCAGTCCCTGAAGGTGAGGGCGTGAGCACTGGGCACATCGTGAACCCGCGCCCAGGGTTCCCTACCAGAGCCACATTGCTCGTCCTCGGCAGAGGGTCAGAGCTCAGCGGTTGTGTCCCACCACCCGGCCCCTGAAGCCCAGAGGCTTCCCTCGTGGCCCCTGTGGAACAGGCCTCCCGACCCCCGCTCTGGGGAGGGGGTCTGATCGTTCTTAAAGCTATGAAATAGATGAGTTTCAGAACGTGTGCACTTAGGTGAGGATCAGCATCGTCCTGTGAAGTGTTTGCCTGAGTGTGGGGGGAGGGATGAGTCGTGGAGGGGTCAGGCGCTGCGCCTGCAGGGCAGAGGCTCCCTGGTGGTGGCAGTGGGGTACAGGAGGGCGCGGGCACCGGCGAGCACCACCCTCTATCCCTGCAGGAGGAGAGGCTGAAGAAGGAGCTGCGGGTCAAGCTGGAGCTGGCCAAGTTTCTGCAGGACACCATTGAAGAGATGGCCCTGAAGAACAAGGCGGCCAAGGGGAGCGCCACCAAAGACTTCTCTGCGTTCTTCCAGAAGGTGCCGTAGCCTCAGCCCTGGGCTCTGCTGTCAGTCCAGGGCCGGTTAGAGCCCGGGTCACCTGGGTTTGCTGGGTGCTTCCTGCCTCTCTTTCTGCTTGGTACTGTATGCGGCAGACTCAGGCAGGTGGTGGCGGTCCTTTGGGGGGTTTGATTGGCAAAGCTCTGCTGGCTCCAGTGGGGTTGGTCAGAAACCCGGCCTCGCTGCTGGCCTTCAGAATCGTCTGTGTCACGGTTTTGCAGCAGTCTGGGGTGTGAAGCGTGACCCTGGGTTGTGGTGCGGTAGGTTCTCAGGCTGGGCTGAGGGAAAGGGCCAGAGCAGAAGGCACGCTGCAGCCATGCGGTAGCGGGGAGGGAGGGCCCGGACGGGCTGGCGGAGGGGAGGAACTTAGAAGAATGTGTCCGAGTTTGGATGTGTCTAGAGGAGTTTCAGAGTGAGCCGAGGAGCCCTGTTTCTTCCTAGGGGCAGGCAGGTGGACAGCAACAGCCCAGGCTCCAGCTGGTGCCTGCTCCCCTGCACGTAGGCCTCAGAGGGAGACACCACTGCACAGATGTGCCCTCTTTCCACCCCTGAGCAGCGGGGGTCAGCAAGAGGCCTCAGCACTGGCGCACAGCCCCTTTGGAGGGACAGGGCAGAGGGCCTGCCTGGAAGCCAGGAGCCCGGCTCCCAGTGGTCAGCAGCCTGGGCAGTGCTGGCGCAGCAGGAAAGGCACAGGGCTGGTGCTGCCACCTGCACCAGGACCCACCGCAGGCCAGCCGGCACCAAGTCCCTGAGGTCCTGAGGGGCCCCCTTAGGATCGTGATCTGCACCCAGACCCCTTGGTTCTTCACTTCTGCCTTGGGGTTGCTCCTCTAGATCCGGGAGACCGGGGAAAGACCCAGCAACGAGGAAATCATGCGGTTTTCCAAACTGTTTGAGGACGAGCTGACGCTGGATAACCTCACGCGGCCGCAGCTGGTGGCGCTGTGCAGGCTCCTGGAGCTCCAGTCCATCGGCACCAACAACTTCCTGCGTTTCCAGCTCACCATGCGGCTGAGGTCCATAAAGGCGGACGACAAGGTGAGCTGCGCAGCGGGGGCGGCCGAGCGGATGGCTCCCCTCCTCGGTCTTCTTGTTTTCTTTTTTAACTGATATGTACGATAAAGGTTGTATATATTAGTGGGATACTGTGTGATGTTTCTCTACAGTGAGCTACACCCTTGGTCCGTGTGTGTGTGTGAGAGAGAGAGAGAGAGACTGGGGATGGAACCCCCCCAGTGCTATTTTTTTTTTTTTTTTTTTTTTTTTTTTTTTTTTTTTTTTTTTTTTTTTTTTGGTACTGGGTATTCTACCTCTGAGTTCCACCTCCAGTGGTGTCTCGCCCTGTGGACCTGCCTCGGGGGAGTCCCGAGTCTCTGTTGTGTGTGCCATGCACTCTCTCTGCTCTGCAACACCGTCCTTCCTGCACGGCCCGGGTGTTCTCCTGCTTCCCTTGCCGGGGAAGGTGTCAGGGCGAGCAAGCGGGGAGCCCACACTCCCCCACCCCTGCCACGCTGAGGCGTCATTCTCCCCACCACTGGGAGGGGTAGGCAGGAGGCAGGGCTCTCGCCACCGCCCGTGGTGTTGGTGGACGCCTGCTGGGAAGCAGGAGCGCGGTGCTCTCCTGAGAAGCCGGGGTTACTGTAGAGGCCTGGTGCCCAGGGGCTGCCTCCCCCGTAGTGGCGGTGGAAGCCAACTAAGAAGCAGGAGCGTGGTGCAGCACGGTGCTCACCCCAGAAGCCGGGGTTACCCTAGAGGCCTGGTGCGCAGGGGCTGCCTCCCCCTGATGTAGACACAGCGGGGAACCTGGACGGGATGAGGCCGCACACCACTTAATCTGTGGACCAGCCTGAGTGACAGCGCGGAGAGGTCAGTGCCACTGAAGAGGCCCATAACGCAGCCCTCAGCAGGTCACGTCCGCTGGAACCAGGGAGGGCGGCGGAGCACCCGGCACTGTGCCTTCATTCCAGCACGGCAGGCAGTAGCTGGGGATTGTCTCTACTGGGCTGGATGCAAAACAGATCCTGGGGTTTGTGATAGGTCTGAAAGCCAGACCGCAGCCAGGTGTGGCACACCTGTAATCCCTGTACTTGGGAGACTGAGACAGAAGGATGGAGGCCAGGCTCACCAATTTAGCAAGACACTCAGCAACTTGGTAAGACCCTGTTTCAAAATAAAAATAGCCAGGCGTGTTGGCACCCACCTGTAAACCCAGTACTTGGGATGCTAATCCTTGAAAATCGTAGGTTTGAGGCTAAGCAACTAAGTGAGACCTTGTTTCAAAATAAAAAATAAAATGGGGCCAGAGGTGTGGCTCAGAGGCAGAACACCCCTGGGTTCAATCCCCAGCACCAACAGAGAGCTAGGCCATACGTGAGGTGTGAGTAACTCTGGCTGTTAGTTTGGTTCTGTGACTAAGAGATGCCAAGTTATCAATTGCAGAATCTGTGAACATTAACACACATCCAGCCATACCAGCATGGCGTCAGAGGCCAGCTAAGGCAGAAGGTTGAAGTTCCATCCAGGTTCTCAGCACGTAACAAAGTGTCCAGCTTTGGACTAAAGATCGTCACTCTAAGAACCAGGAGGATGTGAACGTGAGTGACGAGGGCCGGCACTGAGGGCAGACGTTAGAGCGCTGGGCAGCTGTGCTGAGAATAGCAAGAACACCCCGAAGGAAGAGCGGCGCTCTGGGCAAGTGCAGCGGCCTTCCCTCCCTCCCCACGTGAGGAGGGTGAAGCTGGCGTGGCACGGTTCTCAGAGTGAGCAGAACAAATGTTTGTAGCTGGGCGTGGTGGCGCACGCCTGTGACCAGGGTGCTTGGGAGCCTGAGACAGGAGGACCGCAGGTTCAAGGCCGGTGAGCGGTAAGGTAGCGAGACCCTGTTTCGAAATAAGGCTGAGAATGTGGCTCAGGGTTGCACACCCCTGGGTTCAATCCCTAGTTCTGGAAGGAAAAAAAAAAAGAGGCATCCATACCATGAAAGAGGAGGGGAAGGGAGGTGAGGTTTTACCGCGCTGGGACCGGTCAGGTGGTGTTGCCAGTGGCTTGTCATGAGCGTGCGGTGTGCTCCCCACCCGACCCGCTGAAGCTGCTGCAGAGAAGCACAGGTCGGGGACCCACAGGAAGGCAGGGGCACAAACAGACAAGCAGCTGGAGCCGCCAGGCGGCCTCCACTGGCTGGACCCGAGCAGGCCTGTCCCCCAGCTGTGGTTGGCCCCGAGGCTGCCCACTGTGTGATCCCCTGGGTGTGACGTCCTACAGATAACAAGTGTCACCGTGGAGGCGTGGCGTCTGAGACAGCGAGGGCCCGTTGTGCCCGGAGTGGGGTGGGGTCCTCGCTGGGGGGGCCTGCTGTTTTGTAAGTTGTTACACTGGGGCTCCAATGGAGGGCACCCGGCATCTCTGTATTGCTTGCTACAGCTGCACGGATGGCTACAATTAGCTCAAAGTGTTTAGTTCTAAAATGGAGGTAATGCTCCCATCTTCCTCATTGGACTGTTAGGCGGTCGGAGCCCCGGGGACCCCACAGACAAGGTGGCGCCCCAGCGTTCGCCTCGCCTACTCTCTCTCATCTTTTGCTTCCTGCAGTTCTCGGCGTTTTCCGTTTTTCCAGGTTGGGGTCACTGTGACCTGGGTGGCCTCCCCTCACCATTATGGGGCGGAGGATAAGACCCATCTCCAGGCTGTTGAGTCCCTCCCTCCCCCATCCTGTGCACAGGGAATGCCTTTAAGATGGTGGGCCATGGGAATCTGGAGAAGTGGCCCGAGGCAGGAGAGCAGGGAGGGCAGAGGGCGGAAATGGAGGAGGAGGTGCGTGTGCTCAGGGCGCTTCCTCTGAGCAGCGTGTGGATGGCGGAGGGCTTCCTTGCATCTTGGGGTTGATCTTGGCCATTCTGTGCCCTCCAGGTTCTGACCCAGCCTCATGTGGCTCCAATCACTTCAGCCCAGAGCCAGGCTCGCGGTGTTGCTTTGTCTTTTTTTTTTTTTTTGTGGTACTGGGGATTGAACTCAGGGACATTCTACCTCCAAGCTACACCCCAGCCCTATTTTTTTTTCCTTTATTTTGAAACAGGGTCTCACTAAGTTGCAGAGGGCCTCACTAGGTAGCTGAGGCTGACTGCGAATCCGGATCCTCCGGTCTCAGCCTCCCAAATGCTGGGATTTCAAGCCTGCGCCACCACGCCCGGCTTGCTTTGTCTTTTGCTGGGCAAAGCCTATTAGGAAAATGGCTTCTGATCCACTCTTGTGTCCCAGTTGTGTTAATGTCACACCATGTCTCTAGTGGCCTTGTAAAATGATAATTAATTGACTCTCTTGCAGCTGATTGCTGAGGAAGGGGTGGACAGCCTGAACGTCAAGGAATTGCAGGCAGCTTGTCGGGCGCGAGGCATGCGGGCCCTTGGCGTCACAGAAGACCGACTGAGGGACCAGCTGAAGCAGGTGCGTGGCCTGAGGGTTCAGTGGGGCAGGTGTGTGGCCTGAGGGACCAGCTGAAGCAGGTGCGTGGCCTGAGGGTTCAGTGGGGCAGGCGTGTGACCTGAGGGGCCAGCTGAAGCAGATGTGTGGCCTGAGGGGCCAGCTGAAGCAGGTGCGTGACCTGAGGGGCCAGCTGAAGCAGGTGCATGGCCTGAGGGTTCAGCGGGGCAGGCGTGTGGCCTGAGGGGCCAGCTGAAGCAGGTGCATGGCCTGAGGATTCAGCGGGGCAGGATTGCAGCTTCTCTCCAGGAGAAGCAGCACGCTCTCCATCCAGGCCAGCGCAGGCAGCTTTGGGGGAAACTTGAACACGCCACCGAGGCCGGGCACCGCTCAGTGGTGGCTCACACGCCCAGCATTCGAGGCCCTGGGTTCTGGCAGCACTGGCATCGCTGGAGACTCCCTAGAAGCGTTTGCCAAGCTCTGCGTGGTTGAGGGGCCTGGTGAGGTGAAGCACTGGGGGTGCCTGGGGTAATTGGGGACCCTTTCTTAGCCTTCTGGTTCTTTTCACGTGCAGCGTGAGTGACCTCACTTTTGGTGGCCCTTTACCTTTTGGGTATTGCTAGGATTGCTCCAATTTGCTCTTCTCTTGATCACCTGTAGGCAGGTGAGGACTTCCTGGGGTCCATTCATTCTCTCTCTCTCCTCTCTTTTTTGTTTGGTACTGGGGATTGAACCTAGAGTCATTCTACCTCTAAGCTACACCCCCAGCCCAATTTTACTTCTTTATTTGGAAACAGGGCGTCACTAGGTTTCTGAGAGCCTTGCTGCATTGCAACGTAGCTTAGCTTCGATCCTGTGATCCTCCTGTCTCAGCCTCCCAAGTACTGGGATTACATATTCACTTTTTTTTTTTTTTTTTTTCTGTGGTACTGGGGATTGAACTTAGGGGCATTCCACCTCTGAGCTATACCTCCCCATGCTGGAACCCGCCAGCAAAGTCGAACAGTCCTGAAAGGGGGGGGGGGTGAGGATTAAGAAAGAGAAAGAAAGACAAGAGATAGATTCGGGAGGACTGTCAGTGAATACTGCAGCCCCGAGTTTATTCAGCTCAGCCCTTATATACTTTTTCAAGCACCCGAGTATACATCAAGGTTAATGTTTTCTCACAATGGTTACATCTGTGAAAATAATCATCTCCAGGTCCAAGGTTCAAAGAAAAAATATTCACATAATTCTTCACTGTATCGGTCTAATAAAGTCTGAATAAACATCTTTATTCTTGAAACTTGAAACAAAACAGTACTCTTGGCCTTGGTCAGTAATCAGCACGTGTTATGAGAATCTGTATCTCTGTAGAAACAGACTTCTATGTACCTGTGAGTCTGCAAAAATAGAACTTGGTCCCTGGCACCCCCAGCCCTATTTTTTATTTTTATTTTTATTTTTTTTGCGGTACTGGGGGGTTGAACTCAGTGGCATTCTACCTCTGAGATATACCCCCAGCCCTATTTTTTTTTATTCTTTATTTTGAAGCAGGGTCTCACTAAGTTGCGGAGTGCCTCACTAGGTAGCTGAGACTGGCCGCGACCCTGGATCCTCCGGTGTCAGCCTCCCAAATGCTGGGATTACAAGCGTGCGCCACCGCGCCCGGCTCACATATTCACATTTTGGTAGCATCTCTTAACTGTGGCCAGGGAACGTGGGTAAGGCTCCAGTCTCACCAGGGGAGCCCAACCCTCTCTCTGCTACCCTTGGCCTTGGGTGTCTCTGAGCAGAGCAAGGGCTCCTCAGTCAAAAACCCCCGAGGCAAGTCTGTGGCACCAGTGCCACTGGGCTGAGCGACTGTTCAGTGGGTGGGTGACGTCCACAGCCATGCCTCTCTGACATCGGTCTTCCTCCCAAGTCTGTGACCCGCTGTCATCCGCCTGTTGGTGTCCAGTGCATCCTCCAAGTGCAGCTGAGGGTGCTTGATTACCCACTTCCCCTCTTGACACACGCACTTCTTCTGCAGTACCTTCTTGCCAGATGGGAGGCTCCGAACAGAACCATCCCTGTGGTGGCGAGCGTGCCTGCGTCCGGCCTGGCGCCGTTCCCAGCCGGTCGCAAGTGCAGCTGCACAGAGCCTCTACGTGGGCTGCTGTGCTCGCGCTCCCTGCCCAGGCCCCTCCGCGTGGCCGGAGGCCGTGGCTTGTAGCGGGCTGAGGGCTTGCACATCTTCTCTGACTCAGCTGTGCTTGGCGATTTCACCCTATTCTTAGCATTTCGTCTCAGCCTTTGGCCTGTGTTGTTTGCATCCCTGTGTTGCCAGTTTTTTTTGTCTGCTTGAAGATCGTCTTGGTGTCATGATAGTAGCCTGGCCCAACACCGGCCTGCACACGCACGACTGTGGGGCGTTTGAGCGATCCCGCCGTTGCCGAGGCCCAGGTCGTGAGACTGCCTGGGCCATTTTTGAGCAGAGAGCCTGCTGACTGTTCTCAGTGCCCCGGCGGCTTTCCGGCGGTGGCTGGTGGTCCGGGTGGTTCATGCCTTCAGTTTACTAAGGTGGTCACTGAGTTGCAAGATAGTGCAACAAACAGAATTTCTGGAACTTGAAATACTCTCTTTGGAGAATTCATCCTAGTGCGTTCATCCATCTAATCCTGTTTTGCTTGTTGCCACCAAACTGCTTCTCTTCCCCCAACCAAGCAGAGGAGCAGAAGAAAACCTGGGCCTCCTCAGAAGAGCGGGCAGGGCCGATGTGGGGGAGGGAGCGGCAGGTCTAGCAGGTTTGTTCTGGTTCCAGTGGCTGGACCTGCACCTGCACCATGAGATCCCCACGTCGTTGCTTATCCTGTCCCGAGCCATGTACCTCCCAGACACCCTCTCGCCTGCCGACCAGCTCAAGTCCACGCTGCAGACCCTCCCGGAGATCGTGGTACGTGTCGTTCGTTAGCAGACCCTGTCTGCCTGCTCCCTCTGTGGCAGAAGCAGGACCTGCCCTGCCCCGGCCATGCCCCCGCCCCAGGAGCCCTTGGATCTTCCCACCCTCCCCACCAGCCCTTGCTTGTGGCACTGCCTCGGCACAGAGCCATCCCGTCCCTGCCACATGCGGCGGGAGGCAGCAGATCGGAGACGCTCATCGCGTCTAGCTAGTGGGCTCGCGTCGGCCCGGTGACAGGTGGGGAGGTTGCCCTCGGGAGCCTTCCTGCATTTGCAGTGGTGCGTTCTGTCCCTCCGCGTGGAGTCCAGAGGTGACGCTGCTCAGCGATCAGGCGGGGGCAGTGCAGCCTGGGACATGCTCACAAGCCCTTCCTCTCTGAAGGCCAAGGAGGCCCAGATGAAGGTGGCGGAGGTGGAGGGTGAGCAGGTGGACAACAAGGCGAAGCTGGAGGCCACGCTGCAGGAGGAGGCCGCCATCCAGCAGGAGCACCGGGAGAAGGAGCTGCAGAAGGCTGCCGAGGCGGTGGTGAGTGCCACACGCCTTCCTGCCGTCCTGCTTAGCTTTCGAACATGGAGGCAGGAGCACCCGGGTGTGGGGCTGCCGCCTGGGGTCCCCGAGGGAGGCCGTGGTAGGGTGTGGCTTGGCCTTTCCCTCCACCAGGCACCATGGGCGCAGAAGGGCCAGCTCAGCACCCAGGCGCAGTGTCACTGTGGGGTCATTCATCGGGGGAGTGACTGGCGGAAGAGCTTGGGCTCCCCCAGGCGGGAGTCCTCCTGGGTCGTTTATGCACCCACCTGCAGGTGGCAGGGCAGCATGGGCCACGCTTGAGGAAAGACCAGAGATGGCGAAATCCAGGCACTCAGGCTGCTCTGGTGAGGGGCCTCAGGCCGCCTGCTCAGCTGTGGTAGGCGGGTCTGCTGGACGATGACGTCACCTAGCAGGCTTGCTCCTAGCATGGCCTGCGTCCAAGGACGTGTGAGCAGCCACAACAAGGCTGTCAGAGTGATGGCGTGTTGCTTTGTGATCCAGAAGGACGTCGAGCCGGAAGGAGTAGAAGCCGCTGCCCCTGGCAGGCCGGTGGTTGAGCCCCAGCCAGAGGTGCCAGATGTGGTTCTGTCCCCAGAGACGCTGAAGGACACAGCCCCGGTGCTGGAGGGCTTGAAGGTAAGGGGCACGTACCGCCCGGGCCGGGAGAGGCCTCGGCTGTGAAAATGTGGGTCTGGCAGCTGAGTAGCGTGAGCGACAGAGGGAAAGGCTGTGTGTCTGGAAGAGGATGGAAAGGCCGAGACGCTTGCCGTGGAGCTGCCTCCAGCCCAGGTGGCTTCACAGAGGGCCGCGCTGCCGCTGCCGCCCCGACACTCAGGGACGAAGGAGCCCAGAGCTGGAGCGCTCGGCAGTGAAGGGAGCAGAGGGAGCACTACCACTTCTTTTTTTTTTTTTTTTTTTTTCTTTCCCAGG
>PVLC010033005.1:0-17999 GCA_004027655.1 Graphiurus murinus | reverse complement strand
ACACACAAATATCTATTTATCTACCTATCTATGGAAGTCACATAGATTCAATTTTATCCAAACACTTTTATAGTTAGATATAGAATGTCCTTGAAAGAGCTCATTTATTAATATTCAGGGTTGATACAGTTAAATCATAAAAATTGTGATCTCAGCAGTAGATAAATCCATTGTAAGGGATTTATCTGGATGGCCTAGGTTGGTAGGGTGTGGCTGGAGAAGGTGGGTCCCTGGAGCTGTGTTGGGGACTATATGAGGTTCCTTCTCCCTTCACACATTCTCTCTCTTGTTTCTGGCCTCCATGATGTAAGAAGGAAGCTTTGCTCTCTCCCTCTCTCCTCTTCCCACCACCATACCCTGAGATCTGTGGTCCCCAGCTTCATGTGGGCTGAACCCAGAACTTCCAAGGAAACTGTGAACAAATAAATCTTCCTTCCTCTAAGTTGCATGGTCAGTCTATGGATTATAGCAGTGACAATGGTGATTAATACATACACATAAAATAATCGGTCATTTTGCCAAATATATTTATACATCAAAAATATTTAATTTCTGGGGAATTTTGTAAATGGGATCATTTACTTTGGTTAATATAACATGGGATAATTTAGTAGTACAAGGATCAGGTATTTATAGATTTTATCTAATTAGAAATATTGCCAAATTGGCTCTGTTTTTCTTTATGAATATGTTAAACTTAAATATCTTTTAATATTTTATTGTATTTGACACATTTTGAAAATGAGAATATAAACCACTAATGTTTATAACACTGAGTTAAATTGTCCTCCCATCTTCATTTTAAGATTATGAGGTTCTTATAGATAAATGAATATATTTGCTTAGAAATTTAGATACTGACTTGAGATCGTTTGAAATAAAGCAACCATAAGAATTTTTGTTGCCTAATAGTAAGAGAATAAGTCATGGAGTTTTGTGATTTTGATTAGTCATCTGGGTGAAATCTTCCTTACTAAATAAAGTTTAAGAAGATAGTGTGTCAGAAACTATTATTACTATGACTATGGCTAAACTTGTATTTTGATTAAAAAGTAATTTCAGTATTTTTAATTAATTCTTAAATCAGCAGTATAGACTTTATTAATGACTTTTCCTCTTTAAATTGTATAATCCTCAGAATTATTTTAGAAATGCAGTATTATTTTGGTAAAACCTTGGACTCCCCATATTATACCTCTTGTATCCAAGTTGTCTTTTAGAACCAAAATTAAATTCACTCTGTCAGATAGGATTGACTATTGTAATATAATAGATACTGAAAAAATACTAATCAGAGCCAGTACATATTATACCTCTTGTATCCAAGTTGTCTTTTAGAACCAAAATTAAATTCACTCTATCAGATAGGATTGACTATTGTAATATAATAGATACTGAAAAAATACTAATCAGAGCCAGTACATTACAAGTATCCAACAATATGTTGTGTAAGTATTCAGTCATGGTGTTCATAATAAAAAAAGAAAAGCTGCCGGGCATGGTGGCGCATGCTTGTAATCCAAGCATTCGGGAGGCTGAGACCGGAGGATCCGGGTTCGTGACCAGCCTCAGCTACCTAGTGAGGCACTCCGCAACTTAGTGAGACCCAGTTTCAAAATAAAGAGTAAAAAATAGGGCTGGGGATGTAGCTCGAAGGTAGAATGCCCCTGAGTTCAATCCCCAGTACTGCAAAAAAAAAAAAAAGTTACATCAAAATTTTAAAATTGCATGAAATTTTTCTCTATTGAAAATAAAAAGAGCCAGGCGTGGTGGTGCATGCTTGTAATCCCAGCATTTGGGAGTCTGAGACCAGAGGATCTGGGTTCGCGGCCAGCCTCAGCTACCTAGTGAGGCACTCCGCAACTTAGTGAGACTTGGTTTCAAAATAAAGAATAAAAAATAGGGCTGGGGGTGTAGCTCGGAGGTAGAATGCCCCTGAGTTCAATCCCCAGTACCGAAAAAAAAAAAAAGAAAAGAAAAAAAGCTAGGCATGGTGGCTCATGCTTGTAATCCCAGCATTTGGGAGCCTAAGACAGGAGGATCCGAGTTCACGGCCAACCTCAGCTACCTAGTGAGGCCCTCTGCAACTTAGTGAGCCCCTACTTCAAAATAAAGAATAAAAAAATAGGGCTGGGGGTATAGCTCGGAGGTAGAATGCCCTGAGTTCAATCCCCAGTACTGAAAAGAAAGAAATCAGTCTAGAAGATTATTGTATTTAGGATTTTAAAAACTTAAACTAAAATAATATTCATTTCAAAAGATTGACCTGGAAAATTTTTTTTGTGAAAATGTTAAGAAAATTGCTAAGCACAATGCTTGGCAAAGAGTAGGTTTAAAATAAAGTTTAATAGTCAGATGGTTGAAAGCCCAACAATAATTTTTGAAGATGCTTGAAGCAATTAATAAATGAAGATAACAGAGAATACACTTAAAACAATTAAGCAAACAGGAGGAGGGTGATCAGTGGGAAATAGATTATGACAAATTGCTAAAAAGCAGAAAGTGGATGTGATGTTGGTGGATGAAATAAGACTGAAGAGATAAAACCTTGAAGAGAAGCCCTCTCCAGCCAGAATGGGGCTGGTCAGTCCAGTGCAAAGGGGAAGGGATGGATTCCATCCCTTCTCAGGAGGGCAGTGGTGGCAGCAGAGGGGAAACGGGAATTCATTAAATCCATTATGTATAATAGGTAAAGTTTCTTTCCTGAAAAACAACATTGGCTGTCAGCCAGTTCTTGCCTAAGGTGGAGAGTATATTTCCTGTTTAAAGAATTTGAATAAATTAAATTTAACTTGGTCAATTAGTTTGGTATTGATAATTTATTTAAACCCTTCTTATTTGGGCATTGGAGGGCTTTCTCCATATAAGAACTTGGTCATGTTTGCTTTTCTTAAAATGTAGTGTTGAAGAATATAAGATTCAAATTTAAAAAGAACTTTCTATCACAGATCCTAAGAGTACACAGTTTATTCTCTCTGTCTCTCTCTCTGTCTCTCTGTCTCTCTCTCTCTCTCTCTGTCTTTCTTTTTTCCTTTTTTTTTTGTATATGTGTGTGCATGTGTGCATATGTGTATATGGTACTACAGATTGAACCCAAGGGGCATTCTACCTTTGAACCAAACCATCAGTTCTATTTTATTTTATTTTGAAACAACATCTTGCTAACTTGCTGAAGCTGGACTTGAATCTGCAATCCTATCTCAATCTCCTAAGTACTGGGATTACAGGTATGCAACACCACACCTGAGTATAGTAAAAATACAAGTTTTATTATATTCACTAGTAATACTTTAGAGCTCCCCTTCAAAATGTTCTACATTCACTTTCAAGGAGCTTTTGAAAAGAAAAAAATTCAGCCACTTTTACCAAGTAATGGATGTATTTCCTTAAAAGTCTTTCTAGAACATGTATCAATTAAAATTGTCTTTTATTCTCCAGGCTGAATTGTCTGGAAATACTACAAACTTTCCTCAGTACAGTATAATTCTTATAACGATCTTGAAATTGTAAATATATAAGAAAATACTTCTCTGAGTTAGTTCCATACTGTGTTTTAGTAAGATATAAAATCACAAAGATAAGTCAATTGGATGATTCAAAACACACTTACAATGCAGTCACTCCAAAAGGCCAAATTTTTCTTTAGATTATAATTATATAAAATACCAAGTATGTAGAGATCCATTCTTAATATGGAATATTAGTATTATACTTTATAAATATTTTTATAATTCATTGTCCAGAATTTTGGAGATGCTAATTGATAAAAAAATTTTGTTGCATGTAATAAAAGTGTTCTAGAATCCGATGTTAGTTACACAGATCTGAGACTACTCCTAAAGCTACCTAATTGTGTACTTTAAAATCTTAAATATTATAGTATGTTGATTATATCTCAATACAATAATTTTAGATAATAATTTTTCTCTTTCTACCTTTAAGAACATAGTCTTATTCCAAAACTTTTTTATTATATTATTATAGTGGCAGATTGTTCATGTAAGTCCAAGGTTAAATTTAAATTGCTGAGTTGACCTCAATATTACACTAGAAAAAGAAAACAAGACCAAGAGAGAATAAAAGAGATGGATAGAATTATGGAATTTAAATGAGTTTAATTTATGTAATTTTGAGCTCCATAGAATTCATTTGAGTAATTTTCTCTCTTTCTGGCTAGAAATAAAAACACATTCAAAACCAATATTCACGTATCATATTTTCTGCACATTTTACCAGTAAATGCCCCTACATTTTTAGCAATGGAATTTTAATTGATTTTTATAACTTTAATAACCAGAAAGGTTACTTGCCATCATGGCCCTTGGGCTCTTGAAATGTGGCATGTGTGTAAAATACACAGTTGCTTTTGATGACAGTAGGAAGTAAAATCGAATATGAAAATTTTCCTAATAACAGGAGTATTATAAATATAAAACCAGCCTCAGCAACTTAGTCCCTCCTTAGCAAGACCCTGTTTCCAAATAAATAAAAAACAAAACAAGCAAACAAAAAAATACCGGCTAGGTGTGTATCTCAGAGGTAGAATGTCCCTACGTTAAATCCGCAGCACTACACATTAAATAAAAAATAGAAATTGCGCTTAATAATTTTTAATTTAATATTTTGAAATAATATTCTATATACTGTGTTACATAAAATGATGTTAAATTTATCCTTTCTCAAATGTGGCTACTAGAATTAAAAATGACCTAGGTGACTCATTGTAATTGCATTGATCAGTTCTGGTTAGGAGGCCATTTTCTCACACACATCTACTTTAGATGTCTGAACATCATTATTAATTAAACAAATTCTATTTATTTTACATTTTTTATAAATTTATAATTCACTCCAATAGTGGTATGACTATTTTTTAAAATGTGTTTGCTACTCCATTGTACATTTATCTATCCTGTCATCATCTAGCAAACCTAATTTCTACCAGATTACTAGGAAATAACATGGAACGTCTCCAAGTTGACCAGATATAGCCTCTTTGAAAAAAGTAAGACTTCACAATATAAGAGAAAATCTTTTCCTCTTATGCGAATATCTATGAAGAGATGTGAAATTATGTCCTAGAAAAAAAAAAGTGGACATAAAACTTCTGAGGTGTCTTTTAAAAAATTGCTAGAAGCAAAAATTCAAATTTTTACACTTTAGAAGATTCATCTCCTCAATTATCTCCCAAAGATTCCTAATCCTTTGGCTTCTGGCTCAGATTGTCCAATAAGGGACACTGGTAGAAAATGACGGGGAGAAGGAGTGGGACTCTGGGCATTTATTTCCCTGTTGCTCTCAATGTTAACCTCAGTTTGAACTTGGCTGCATTTTTCTGTCTATGATCATAGTTGGTGAACAGCAATCTCTGTTTTCTACCTATAACTCTCTCTGTGGGGTCTGTAAAGACTGTGGCTGGCAATGGCTTACCATCTCTATTAGTACTTCATCATTCCTTACTCCCTTAACCTTGGCAACACCTCTGCAAATCATCCCTGCATTAAATTCTCTTCAGTCACCCCTTTGAATACACCATCTGTTTCCTGCCAAAACCTTGATTGACAGAGTATTCAATGTATACTAAATCCATTCTGTGTCCAGTGGACTCTTCAACAGGGTTCAGTGTTTGGGGAGATAATTGAGGAGATGAATCTTCTAAAGTGTTAAAATTTGAACTTTTGCTTTTAGCAATTTTTTAAAAGATACCTCAGAAGTTTCATGTCCACTTTTTTTCCCTCTAGGACTCTCACATAATTTTGCATCTCATCATAGATATTTGTATAAGAGGAAAATATTTTGTCTTATATTGTTAAGGCTTATTTTTTCACAGAGGCTCTATCTGGTCAACTTGGAGACTTTCCATGTTATTTCCTAGTGCATCATGTAAAGCATCATGATTTCTTAGATAGGTGGTCATTAAATATTTTTGATTATATACTTCTAAAATAATTTCTAAAAGCATTGAAGCATTGCATCTGATCATGTTTAATACTTTTTATACTTTTTCTTTCTTTCTTTTTTTTTTGTACTAAACGTTGAACCCAGAGGCAGAAGCATTCTATCTCCGACCTACATTCCCAGCCCTATTTTATTTTCTTTTATTTTGAAACAGAGTCTCACTAAGTTGCTGAGGATGGCCTCAGACCTGCTATCCTTCTGTCTCAGACTCCCAAGTACTGGAATTACAGGCATGTGCCACCACGTAGCACTTACATACCATTATTGGTGCACTGGAGTCTTATATCATAGTGTAGTTCACAATGATAGTAACATACATGCACACAGCACTTGATGAGTTTTCCCCCAGCTCCCTCCCCACTACCCCACCTTCCCCATATAGGATATTGGGATTGGCATTGGTATTCTCACATGAGTATATAACATCAATGGGTCAATGAAAGTGTTCCCTCATTAATCCTCCCACCCCAGACTACTTCTCTCACTCCCCTGGAGTTTTTTCTCCATTATTTAAAGTCCTTCTTATATCCTGATTATTCCCTAGCCTCTACATTTCAGAGAAAATATATTAACTTTTACTTTTTATAACTGGCTAATTTTTCACTTAACATAATTTATCCAGGTCCACTCATTTTCTTGAAAATGATATAATTTTGCTCTTATTTATTACTGAGTAGAATTTCATTGTGTGTATACCTATAATTTTATAATCTATTCACCTGTTAATGGAAACTTAGGTTGTTTCTATAATTTGGTTACTGTGAATTGTGCTGCTATAAACATGGATATGCATGCATTACTATAATATTCCAAATTCAGTCCCTTTGGAAACATACGCAGGAGTGGTATAGATAGATCACATAGTGACTCCATTCCTAGTTTTTTGAGAAATCTCCACACTGATTTCTATAGCAGCTACACTAATTTGCAATCCTACCAACAGCGTAGAAAAGTTCCTATTTCCCCATATCTTCATCAGTATTTATTGTTGTTTAGCTTCTTAATGATTGCCATTCTAATTGGGATCAGATTGAGTCCTAGTGTAGTTTTATTCGCATCTCCTTGATTGTTAATGATGTGGAACTTTTTTTGTATTTTTATTGACCATTTGTATTTTTTCTTTTGTAAAGTATCTATGTAGTTTAATTGCCCATTTTTTATTGGGTATTTTTTTAGTGTTAAGTCTTTTTAAATTATTTTTATATTCTAGATATTAGTTCTCTACCAGAGGAATAGATGGCAAAGATCTTCTCCTGATGTATAGGCTCTCTCTTTAGACTC
Organism: Graphiurus murinus; assembly: GCA_004027655.1. Classification (NCBI taxonomy): domain Eukaryota; kingdom Metazoa; phylum Chordata; class Mammalia; order Rodentia; family Gliridae; genus Graphiurus; species Graphiurus murinus. The sequence goes on along the minus strand of PVLC010033005.1, from coordinate 10,760 downwards.
CTGACGATACTCTTTGCTGAACAAAACCTTCTTAGTTTAATTCCATCCCATTTACTAATTCTTGTTTTAATCTCTTGTGCTTTGGGGGTCTTACTGAGGAATTTTTACCTGTGCCGATATGTTAGTGTTGGACCTATGCCTTCCTCTTGTAGCTTCAAGGTCACTTGTCTAATTTCCAGGTGTTTAATTCATTTTGAGTTAATTCTTGTCCAGATAGAGAGGTTAGGATATAATTATTTTTTTCTACAAATGAATAATCAGTTTTCCCAACACCAGTTGTTGAAAAGGATGTCTTTTCTCCAAGGTATACTTTTAGCACCTTTGTTGAAAATCAATTCACTATAAGTATATATATTTGTTTCTTATCTTCTATTCTATTCCATTGGTCTGTTTGTCTGTTTTTGTGCCAATACTATGCTGTTCTTATTACTATACCTCTGTAGTATAATTTGAAGTCAGGTATTATGATAACTCCTGCATAGTTTTTATTCCTGATAATTGTTTTGGTTATTCTGGGCTTTTTTAAATATTAAATTTAGGACTGACTTTTGATCATGTATTTTTAATGTGAAATCTAAAATATTTTATAGAATTTTAAAATATAGCTACAAGGAAAGTTATTTCTGTGTTTTAAACTTAGGTATTGTAAAGTGTTGCTCTTACATTATTCAACCATACATGCCAAATCATATCAGAAAACCATAGAAGTTTAATATTGCTATCTTTCAATTTAAAATCTGATAAAAATTTTAATCGATTAATGAGATTTTATACTACTTTACTATTTTCTTTGTACTTATATTTACATTTTACTTTATGCACAGGATTATATTTTAATGTAACAGAATCTTACTATTAAAAGTATATTACTGGTCCCCTTTTGTATTTCACAGAAGAAATTTATACATATACATGTATGTATATGTATAAACTTTTCTTGTAGCATAAGTTCTATATGTTAATTTTTCTCTTCCTTTGGATTTCAAATTAATTATAAATTAACAAGAATATATGAAACATTTTAACAAATAATTATTAAATATACAAAGTAAAATTTTAACTATGTACCCAATTTGATTTTTTCAATTTTTATATCTATAGATGACCAATACATGTTGCAAGAAGGAAAAGTAATTTAGCCTCAGAGCTATGTCATTTTTGTTATGCTATCTTTTGCTTTTGTTAACTTAGCTGAATAGCATATACTTTATTAATGAGAATAAGAGGTTTTTACATCACACAATTTTTTTTTTAATTCCTATGTGTCAGGGTGTTGGCTAAATTGGGAAAGATGTCTGAGGGACCAGGTGCTGGGGTAGCCATTATAGCAACAATGTAAAACAAAAGATGTTAAAATTTTATCACTTATTATGACATTCTGAGGAAGAGTCTGAAAATAGGGAAAGCAGGAGCTCCATTTTTCCCATGGAATGGCAAGTCAGTGCAGGCCACACAGGTCAGAAGAGAAGTGAGAATAGTCTCACTGTTGAGGGAGCCTGAAGCAAAAGTCTCATAATTGTATGGACTCAAATGTTTTGGAAACCACGAGCTAGAAGATGGACTAGCAATGTAAAGCTACTTGGTACTGAGTCAGAAAGAAAAAAAAAGTCCTTAATGTTTCCTCTTCTTTCTTCCATAAAGAGGTTACAGAAGAAGTATCTGCAGAGAAACAATGCACAAGGCTCAGGTAAAGAACCAGAGGGGCAGGAAAGCAGATATATAAGCACATGACCAGCTAGGGGGCCTGCAATGCACTGACTGTGCACCAAGTCTGATGGGGTGGGCAAAGTTCCCCCAACCACCCAGGTCTGTCTGGGAAAGTCTTACAATTGACTATGGTTTAGGAATGAAAAAATTCAGGTTTTAACTAGAAGTCAGACTCTTCATCAAGTTGTATGCTATATATCAAAGACTAATTTATCATCAAACATTATTTTTAATATTTTACCTAAAATCTGAATCAATTCACATTTCAATTATGGCAAAAGCAAAATTTTACCTTTACTTATACAAAACATATAGCACCTATCTTGCAAAAGTATTTGCTACTCAGTTAGAATTACTCATGAGCAATATTTTGAATTGTCCACGTGTTAGTTGCCTTGAGGATTTTACAGATGAGAAGAGCAGATGACCCTAGGTTAGAGTTAACATGAATCAGAGGTGTGCATTTCTTTAGTAAAATGGTAGAAAGGTAATTGTGAAGAGGTGGCTAGGAAAGAGGAACAAAATCTCAGTTAAATACCTTCATAGATAAAATTTGGAAAGAAATTCACATATACATATGTAGTTTGGGCAAGTAAGAATTGATTTCTTTGAACAGTATGTGCCATTCATGTACTTCCAAGGGTGCTCATATGCAGTCAGAAGATTAGCATGATGATCATATAGGTAGTAAGTAGAAGAGCCAAACAAATCCCAGAAATTTGTCTTAAGAATCTGAGTTATTTGTAGTATATTTACTACCTGAAGTATAGGTTTCAAGATCTGCTTTGATGATATGATCTAGCCATAGAAGTCTACTAACAGTAGTATAATAAATATACAATTAAAGGAATTATGCTTTATTTCCCATACTTTTTTTCTTAGAAGTTACTGGACTCTAGCTAAAAAAAAGTGTGAATATAACTCAGGAATAAAGGAAGTTCACTATGACCGCTGTTCAGCACATTGAACAAGTCACAAGTCCAGACTAGACCCAGAAGAGAGTGGCTACAGTGAGGTTTGCTGGGGAAGATGTCAGCAAATGATCTGGGAGAACCATTTCATTATTTTCCTGAAAGCCACTAAAACGATGTCTTCATTTACAAAAACATATACTGATAGACTCAAAGTTAAAAATTGTGTGACTTTAGAAGAAAATAGATAAAAATTATCTTATAACTTCAAAATGAGGAATTTCTTAAACAAAAATATAAAAACAAAAGAATTTTCTAGCATTACATGTTAGAAACTATTTAATATTTAATAGTTAGATAGCTAACTGTTCAGCTATTGATCCACAAAAGTCAATCAAAAATCTGCTTAAAATAAATGCAATGAAAATTGTACACTGAGAATGTCTAAGAACCAAATAAATACATTTTTGCATATATATTAGAACAAATAAGTAAGAAATAAATGACTAAGCTCATTAAAAATGACTAAATACAATAATACATTTACAGAAGAGAAATTTCAAGTAATGTTGGAATAAAGAATATGCAAATTAAGCAACAAAAATATTTAAAACCCAGTGGTTTCAAAGGATTTCATATATCTGAGAGCTTCAGCTGTTGGCAAGAATTTGAAGAAATGATAAGTCAGTTGGTGGATACTTTAGTTCACTTTCTTCTATTATAACAAAATACCACAGACTAGGTATTTATAAGTAATAAAAGTAGATTTGCCTCACAGTTGTGGAGACTGGGAAGTACAAAAGCAAGACACTGGCATTTGGTGAGGAACTCTACTGCATCATAAAATGGCAGAAAGACAAGCAAGCATGTAGAAGACAGAGAGGAAATAAGGTCAAACTCACCCCTTTTTACAAAGGGTGAAAACTATAACTAATCCACTCTTGCAATAAGAGCATTAATTCATTTATAAGGGCAGAGGCCTCCTGGCCCAATCACTTCTTAAAAACCCCACTATTTAATACTTTTATAGTGGCAGTTAAATTTAAATATTAGTTTTTGGAGGGGACTTTCAAATTGCAGTTGTGTGAATATAAATTGTTAAAATCAATTTGGTAATTAATTTGGCAGTATCTAGTAAAACTTAAAATATATTCAATGCCTGCAACCCAGCAATTACACACACACACACACACACACACACATATATGAATGAGAAGGAAAGAAAAGTTAAACTCCCATTAACTTCACAATGGCTATATAACTTGTAAATTCATAGAGTAAAGTACTACTATATAGGTATAAAAATGAATGTTCTGAAACTCTCTACTAAATGTGGATGCTCCCAAAATATGCAAATACAAAGACAAACTGATGCATGATGATATAACTTTTAGTTTCCCTTCATAAAAACATGCTATATGATGTTTACTAATACATACATTCACATATAGAGAAAGATACACCATATATATATGTATATATATATTTCCCTGTGCATACATACAGATACATATATATACACACATAAAATGTAGGAAAATAATCATGAATTCAAGAGTGATATTTAGCTCAGACTAGCAGCAGAGGGAACTACAAGGTTGGGAGCCAGTAAATGAAATGCAAAAGTTCTCTACTCTATTTGTACCTTTTATGTCTCAGGCAGGCTGAGAAAACCTATTCTTTATATCATTGTTCATAAAAATAACAAACAAAAAAAATGTTGCCAAAGGATAATCCTTTGTGAGGAAGCAGACTACAGACTGCAGAGACTGTCTAGTATTATTGGGAATGCAAGAAAATTGATGACATGATGATAAAAGAGAGTGAGCAGTGGAAATGCACCAGAAAGTCATTACCCAAGATAGAAAACAACCAGCACCTAGAAAAGGCTACATTTGAATAGGAAGTGAAGGCTTCAGGAAAGTTGGAGTGGCTTCCTAACAATTGTGGAATTTTGTTTTCTCACTCAATTACTGTCTGCAAAAACTTTCAAAAATGTGAATTTTTGCAATAAATACCTCACTAAGCTATTTGTAAATGCCAACAGGAGAACACATCATAGAGAACTAGTCATTCAGACAAAACCCTTTCCTCATTTAACAAAAATTAGTGAAAAATTTAGTTTTAGTAATTTTCTTATCATTCCTATGATACAAGTTAGAATGGCACAAAGAAATTACTAGATGATTTTTTTACTATTAGTACTAAATTGTATGTATGAGTTATTGCAGATATTATTAATCTTAATAAAGTAAGGGCTGCACATGATAAGAATGAAGGCAAAGAAACAGAGGTGAGCAGAAGAACAGAGGCACTGATGTCTAACCAGAAAGAGCATGGAATCAAGATACTCTATAGTGGATGGTAAAAACTTAAAAAAAATAAAACAGATATTTTAAATATATCTTTTGGTACTGGGACAGTGAACTGTCAAGATATTTAGCACAGAGATATAACCAGGGGTGGTGGTATTTAAGTAGCAAGCCATGTTTCCCAGCTAGTTAGGTCAATGAGTATGTACCCATCCACAATATCGCTACAGCAAAGTGCCGAAAGCCACCTCCACTCTGGGGGAGTACGGAGAGCCAGCAGAAGGCTCTCAAGGTCCCCAGGAAGCAGCTTTGTACTAACTTTCAGGCATATTTCAATATTTAACACCTTTAAGGCTCTACTGGTGTGTGACAGCTGAGCAAAACTCTAGATAAAACTTGGTAGGGATTGGAGTAAATGTAAGCCGCATTACTGTAGCTAAAGAAAACCCCAAACTTCCATCTGAGAAGAAAGCCAAATAGCCATTGCTAAAAGCAATAAGTGGCAGTTTAAGCTTATTATTATTATTATTATAAATATTTAATTATATAACAAGATCTAAAATTGAGAATACTCAATATTACTATTGTTCATCAACTTTCTAATCAGTTCCTCATGCTAATTGAGAACAAGCCCTGTGGCTCCACTATATTCCTTATTGTTATTCAGATACAATATTCTTTTACCTGTTTCTTTACCTGTGTCTCTAGTGAACTCTCCTCTCTTCCTTCTCAGTCATATACTCCCAAGCTTACAAATTCCATAATATGTAATACCAAGATACTAAATCCCATTCAGGTGTCCTAGTTTTCTTCACTTCCAGCCCCATGTTTTCTTCCTCTCGCCTCCGCCTCCTCCTTTTCCTTCTTTTGTTTGTTTTATTTTTGTGGTACTGGGGATGGAACCCAGGGACCTCCAGGCTATACCCCTAGACCTATTTTTATTTTTATTTGGAAACAGGGTCTCACTAAGTTGCTGAGAGCCTCACTAAATTGCTGAGGTTGACTTTGAATCTCTGATCCTCCTGTCTCAGCCTCCCAAGTACTGGGATTACAAGTGCGCCCCACCACATCCGACTCCAGTTCATATTTTCAAATAGATTCTCATCATTATCTCCAAAATAGGAAGCCCATCAGTCTCTCACTACCCATCACCACCCTTCTATCTTGTCTCTTTCCACACTGGATGTCATGATGTATCAAAATAAATCCCTCTGCAATAAATGTTTAACTTCCATTTCACTCACCTCTTGTCCTACTCAGCTGGAAGAACCTCAGTATTATAAGAACTTAGAAGCCCTACTACACAGCAAGTATGGACAGATGAAAAGAAAAGCCACACAACCAGTTAGTTGACTTAAAACGGAGGTTTAAGTTAAGTTTGTGATATCAAAGGTAAGTGGACACTTCATCTTCTTGGGCTATTCTAAACCATTTTGGTGGAAAGCTTATATTTTTATCTTAAAATAATAGTTTCATATATATTATTGGTTAATGTGGATTATCAACTTGACTGGATTATGAAACACCTAAGACTTTGGATGTGTCCATCAAATGATTGGATCATAGAAAGGCAGATTGAAAGGGAAGTCTTGCCTCGAATTTGGACAGCACACTTCTGATAGGCATGGGACGAGGATAAAAAGGAGAAAGTGGCATGAAGGCAAGTGGGTTCTTCCTGGAAAAAGCATGTCTGCTCTTGCTTGGGATATCAGCCTTCCACTTTTCAAATGGTCTTTCACCATGGCTTCTCCTGAGAGTTTCATCTTGGACTGAGACTGCATTATTGGCCGTTCCTATTCTGAAACTCCATCTCTTGGACTTCTCATCCAGCTGCTGGTTCCTCCAGCTCTCACATACAGGTGGCCACTTGGGACTATACTGCTTTGAACCATAAACTGAACTGAAAATTTCCTTTTACCATTTACATATCCGGTGAGTTCTGTTACTCTGCAAAATATTGACTAATAAAATATACTATCCTTATTCCTGAACTACCTTAGCATCTCTCAGTCCTCCAACCTGCTTCATCACTTCTAGATGATAAACTTGCTTCCAATTCATAGAGAATACAGAAGCTCTCAGTTTAGAATTCCCTTAGAATTTCTACTTAATTTCTTACCTACTTGTACAGTTCTCTTGTATTACATTCAAAGTGTATCTCTCTCTTTCTTATTACATAACATTTATCCTAAATTTCATCTCCTTTAACTACCTTAAAATATTTCATCCATCACTTACTCTTTCTTTTCTTCCCCTAAACCATCATTGTCACCGTATCTAGTAGAATATTCATATTGACATATAAATTGGCCTTGCAATTTCATATTCTAAAAATCCAATTTCTTTGTCCTGTTATTCTTTCTGCTCCAGTTTTGTGCTTGCTGACAGAGAAAAATATTTAGAAAGAACTAGCTACACTGACTCCACTTTCTCACCTCCTCCTATTAACTCTTCAGTGTTCTACAACTGAGCTGATTTCTTCATTGCCTTCTTCATTATTTTCTTCATTAAAAAAATTTTCCAAGACCTCGAGCAATTTTACTTTCTGCCAAGTTTAGTCTTCATTTTTTTGTTCTCATTTACTTCTACACAGCCTTTATCACAGCTGAAGATTCACTTCTTCTCAAATACATCTCTTCCCTTAGCTTCAAGAACATGAATCTTACCTTGATTTTTCTACTACCCTTTCCAATAACCTTCCAGGGAGCTACATATTGAAATCTCCAAAGCTTATACAGTAGTCCTTTGCTCTTTTTCCTTTACTCTTCTCTATGGCTGCTAAGGACCTTGACTTTTCTTGTTGGATTTCTTTACTGTATATTTTAAAGGTCAACTTTCTTGTTTTATATAGAAATCTCAAAAGTAATATCGGGTTGAGCATGGTGGTACACAGCTATAATCCCAGTACTTGGGAAGCCAAGACAAGAGGATTTCAGGTTCAAGACCAGCCTCAGCAATTTAGTGAGAATTTCAGCAAACTAGCAAGATTATATTTCAAAATAAAAACCATAAATAGGACTGAGAAAGTAGCTTGGAGAAAGAATGATCCTAGGTTTAAACCCTAGTACCACACAAAAAGTAACATGACCACAATAGACATGATAATTTCTTCTTATCCACAGTAACCTTAACACATTGTAGTTTGGTTTGGTTCTGGGGATTGAACCCAGGGATTTCATACCCTTGAACTACACCCTCAGTACTTTTTATTTTTTATTTTGAAACAGGGTCTTTCTATGTTGTGGTGGGTCTCTCTTGGTATGCTGTGGAGGCTGGCCTGGAACCTGGAATGCTCCTGGTTCCACCTCCCAAGTATTGGATCTATAGGTATGTGTCACCACACCCAATCTTAATGTGATTTGTATTTCAGTAAATGATACAATTATTCATACAGCTTCTCAAGTAGAAAGTTCCGGGAGTATTTTAGTCAGCTCTTATCATTGCTATGACCAAAATGCTCAACAAGAACTACTTAAAAAGGAAGAGTTAAATAAACCCAAATAGGGTTCACAGATTTGGAACTTTAGTCCATAGCCACTCCATGCAGAAACTAAGGCAGCAAGGCATGGCAGAAGGATACCACTTTCATGTTATGGCAGCTAGAAGCAGAAAGGAGAGGAAATGGTCAGGAAATACAGAGTCCCACAGTCCTGCCTCCAGTGGCCACCTCCTCCAGCCATAACTTGGCGACATTGCTTAACACAAGAGCTTGGGGGACATTTTTAAACCAAACCATAATAGGGGGCTTTCTTTATTATTATTAATTTTTGTTTGGTAGTACTGGGGATTGAACTCAGTAACATTCTATCTTCAAGGTACACCCCCCAACTCTTTTTATTTTGAAATAGGGTCTCACTAAGTTGCTGAGGTTGTCTTTGAAACTGTACCTCTCCTGTCTCAGCCTCCTGAGTGATGGGATTGCAGCCATGTGCCACCATATCCAGCTACAAGGAGCTTTCTTTATCCATCTCCTCTATTCCTCTCTATCCAAAATACCAGTAAATATTGTTAATGCCACCATAAAAATAAACCTAATGTTTGCCACCTGGTCCTCTTCTTCAGTGCCACTATTCTAATTCAGACCACTTCTTGGCTGAACTATTGCTGTCACCTCTTGCTGAGCTCCTGTTTCCTATCTTGTTCCCCACACTCTCAACTGCCAATGATCTATAAAACACAAGTAGCCTGGGTCATCTCTTTTTTTAAAGTAATAAATTAGAATGTCATACCTCATAAACCTCTTCTACTGGCTTCTCATGAAACTAAGAATAAATTATACATCCTTCTTATGGCCAACAAACCCTGGCACCTATGTGAATCCTGTATGGTTTTGATGTTGAATGTTCCCCAAATTCCATGTATTAAAGGGAGGTCCCCAGACTGATGATACTGGGAGGTGATGGAAATTTTATGTTTTAGGGCCTTCTGAGAGGTCATAGTCACTGGGGGCATGCCTTCAAAGGAATTATGAGAACTTAGTCTCTTCTTTCTCTCTTGCTTCTAACTATGAGGAAAGAAGCTAGATTCAACATGTGCTCTCTGTCATTGCCATCTCGTACCCTCACCCAAGTACAAAACAATGAGTCCACTCAGTCTTGAACTGGAACCACCAAATACATGAACCAAAATAAACCTTTCCCCCTTAGAAGTAATTATCTCAGGTGTTTTATCATAACAGGATGAAGCTAATACAGTGCATTTCCAACCACTACTTGAACAACTCTTTGGTTATGTAAGCTCTGATCACACTGGATTTTCTATATCCTTTAAATATACCAAGTATTTTCCCTTTCCAGAAAAGCCCCTTTGTGCTTCCTGAAATTCATTTGCTTAGTTCTTTACACAATTGTCTCTTACTAACTCATGAGTTATGACTTCATAACTCATATTAAATTGCATGTGCTTTACTCCCCATCTAATTATCTGTCCTCATCTATTTACCTCTATAATGAACTTTTCCAATTTCTACAGAGAGTACATTTATAATTACAAAGTTTTCTAGCTATTTGTTTTTGTGTTGATGTTCTATCTTACTTACTGTATAGTAAATTCCATGATGACAGGAATTCTCTTGTTCTCAGAACCAAGTATATATTAGAATTTAATATATAGGTGAATAAATGACAGGCTATTGGGTTTGAAGTAGCTCTACATACAAATAACTTTATTGCAATTATGTAGTCAGACATGACAACATATGCTTCTCCACATCTACATAAGGCATCTAGTGTTTTTATACATGTTGTAACTTCATCTTTATTAACTGCTATAAATTTGCATACCTGCATAGTTAACAGCACCTATTATTTTTTATCAAAATTTTCTCATTTACTTCTCTTTGTCAGGTATTTTCAGCTATGTAGTCTGCACTCATGTTCAATAGCTGGGCTAAAATGAACAATATAGAACTAATAAATATAACAAGCTGATTAATCTAATTCTCCCCTGTCGTTTCCAATTTGGAAGCAAAATATAAATACTAATTTCATTGACTTTTTAGAGGAAAAATAAATTAGTAACTTTCCCTTCCAGCAAACTGAAGAAAGCCACATGTTTTCTATTTTTACACTGCTTTTCATCATAATTTTAAACCACCCACAACAATTCAGTCCAACAATCTATGTGCTTCTTCCTCTGGGGAACTTGCTAAATTTGCAATTGAGATAAGCAATCAATGCTCACCTCTGCTAAACTGTACATAAATATTATTTCAAAAGGAAATTCCTTGGAGGAGCTCCTTTATGGAATGTAACTTCATTAGTAAGTAATGGATTGCTATATCATATGTTTCCCCCCATCAAGCTAATTTGGAAACTCTTAATTGTCTTAC
>PVLC010033004.1:0-17938 GCA_004027655.1 Graphiurus murinus | reverse complement strand
CCACCATGGTTTCCTAAGGTGTATTGGTAGGTTACTTAGAACTAACCAATATAATAGCAGGAGGCAGTGGAAATGCCACTATGGTACAAATTTGAAAATGCCTAATCACTTAAAAATATGGCTATTGCTAGTATGTCAGAAACAGGACAGTGAGAGAATGAATACAGATTAAGAGACTTTGCATAGAAAGGACAAAAAAAATGTCAAACAACATTTATTTAGCAAACACTTCTAGCTTTTCCCCAATAACATTGTACTCCTTCCTTACTAAAATAATCCTGATTTTTATTTTAATGAATTGCCACCAGAGTAGAGATGTTTATCCAGCATATTTTTTAGCTATGTTAACTTACCTTACTAAAGCATCTGGAGCCTCTCCAGCCTTCCTGGATCTCCACTCCATTCCTATTAGAGCAGCTGTAGCAAGTTAATACAGGTGCATGAAGTTCAACTTTATAGTATGACTTCTTGCACCAACAATTTTGTGTGTATCATCCCCATTATTGTATGTAGCTATAGTTTACTTTCATTGTTAAATTATATTTTATATCATGAATGTTACAAAGTATTTATCAACTTTATCCATTTTCTTATTAATGGCTTTCTTTCCCACAATTTTTAGAAAGTGATATATGAGTCTAAAATAATTCTTTAAAAATATTGGTGGGGAGAAACCCATTTTCCTTTCTTTCCTTCATAGAGGGTATCTTTTCAGGGAATGTAATCCTTGAGTTTAAATTTTACCTTGGAAATTTGACAATTACATAGGTCTTTATATTCAAATTTATCATTTGATTATTAAATATCTCTAAGTTGACATCTTACTATTACATTATCCTAATGTTTCCATTTAATCTTACTGCAGAAACTCTGGACTATCTATTTATGACAATATGGTTGGGCATGACAAATAGAAAGAGTACATTTTCAGCCTTGAGTATTAATTGGCCTTTGCAATGGATGTGTTTAATGTACTGTGTAATCAATTTCAGATCAAAATAAGTTCAATTCTAAAATCAATTTAGACTCAAATTGTTACTGCCCACCAGTAACAGTGGTTAAAGTTTGGATTTATAATGTCCCACTAGACCTCAAGACTTTGGAATACACACAAAATGGAATTTTAGTCAGCCATAAAGAACAAAATCACACCATTTGCAGAAAAATAGATGGAACTCAAGAATATTATACTGGTAGATTATCCAGTCTCAAAATATGAATAGATATGGGAGCTAGAGAATATTTGGAAGTAAAAGTAACATCAGAACAACAGAGACTCCAGTGGTATAATTAAGGGGAATTAGGGAAGGGAGGAGAGAGAACAAATACATAATGAATGTAACACATGAAATAATACCATGAATATACAAAATACCAGTTCCAGTCTCAAAAACCTGTAAGGGAAGGGAGTGGGGAGAGAAAAGGGGTGGGACACAGTGGGAGGACACCAAGAGTTGTGTTATTTTTCTGTCACTGTATATCACAATATGATATAAAATTACAACGCAACAGATTAATAAAATAAAATGTTTCCCTAGACCTCACAGAGGTCTAGCCATGTTGGAGGTGGGGCTTGATTGCTAAGGAGGGATTCCTGGGAGTGTTGCCTTGGGGGTTATATATAGTTCCTACTACTCTTCCTCTTTCTTTCTTCCTTCTGACCTTCAAGATGTGAAAGCAGAGCCTTAGGGCACTTTCTCTTTCTTCTTCCTGTATCATGCCCTGAGCTCCACAGACTACATCTGGCCTAACATGGATGGAACCTCTCTGAAATCTCCAGAACTGAGTAAATTAATTTTCTTCCTCTTAGTTGTGGTTGTCAGGACTTTTGGATCACAGCAGTGAGAATGCTGCCGGAGTCATGGGAAGATACTTAAAAGTTGTCTAGAGATTGGATTTAAGAAGGTGGAAATAGTATTACCTTAATGGATTGCTGCTCATTTCTAAGTGAAATGGAAGGGTCTTATGATCTAGGAGTACTTAGGTTAATGATTAACATTAGTGAGTTAAAATAGCAAAAACATTATAAGTCACGTTGGGGTGCATTGGTAATGCTTACTTTCTATTCCTGAAATTTCCTTTTATGTTGATGAGGCTTTATAAACCTACAACTTTTGGTATCTTGTCTCTTTCTTTCTCAATTCTCCCAGTGGATATAGAGAGACTTTTGACTGGGGATAGGAAATGTAAAAGGCATATATTGACTGACCCCTTTCTCACTTTCACCTTTCTCTTGTGAGTGAGCTGCCAAAAAGGGTGTGAGGGTATGTGTGCCTTTCTCAGTGCTGAATATGGTAGTTCACCACTCTCTCTGACTAGGAAGGTTAAGTCAACCTCATTTGGGTATTTAGTTTGGAGAATTCCACTTGCTACAATAAACTCCCTAGCATAAAACACACATTCATTAAACTACATAACACATGAAAAATACATTGAGGTATAAATTAAATACTCAAACTATCACCAGATAAAAACCTAGAACATTGCCAGCATATGGAACCTCTATGGTCTTTCTGGATGGATTTTCACTTCATTCCTATCACAGCAGCTGTAGCAAGTTAAAGCAGGTGTATGAAGTTCTACTTTACAGCCTGACTTCTTATCCCAACAATTTTGTGTCCTTCATCCTCATTAGTGAATATAGCTGTAGTTTATTTTCATCATTAAATTACATTTCATAGCATGAATGTTATAAAGCATTTGTCAATTTTATCCATTTTCTTATTGATGGATTTTTCTTTCCCACAACTCTGAATAGCCAGTTGAGCCTTTCTCCAATGATCACGAGTAAAGATATAAATAACCTTAGTCTACTTCTTTTTCCATACCAAGTAGATGACCAGATTCACTGTTTGAAGATATGTTCATTAGGGTGAGTTTTCTCTGACCATTCTCTTCCTAGTCCACCCTTGAGTGGAGTGTAGCCATATTGTAGTTTCCATCTTTATTGTCTTATGCTCACAGTCTGATCCAACTAATCTCTCCTATTATTCATAGTTTACCAGTATTCAATAATATGTTCTTCATTTACACCTGAGACCTCAACAGAAGTGCCTTTAACATTCATTTATATCAGCATTCTATTTATGAAAAAAACATATGTATATGTACACATACACATGTATATGATAACAGAATCTTTTTCTGTAGTTTGCCTATTTTCTTCCTGAACCTTCACCAAAATCACCTCTAAAGTACATATTTCTATGCACAGTCTCTTCAAGGCAATCTAGATTTTTGCCAATATACATCTCAGTATTCTTCAGTTTCTAACCCTTACCCAGCTCCAGAGACATTTTTATATTTTTATGATATTTGTTCAATTGGTATTCCACTTAGAACCCAAATCTGTATTTGTTTTCTAGGTCTACCATAACAGTATACCCCAAACTGGGTAGTTTAAAAAATAGAGATGTATTTTTTCACAATTCTGGAGACAAGAAGTCCAAGATCAGAGTGTGGTCCAGCCCGGATTTCTCTAAGCCTTTCTTCTTGGCTTATAGAAATCTTTCTCTGTATGTGTCTGTGTCCTAATCTTCCCTCCTTTTAAAGAAACTAGTTATATTGTATTAAGACTTACTCCTCTCTAAATTTTGCTTTTTTATCTCTTTAAAGGCCCTATCTCCAAATAGTGTCCCACAGTGTGGGAGTTCAACATATGAATTTTGGAGAAACATAACTCATTCCACAATACTATCCAAAAACCAACTACAAAACTTTTCTTTCTTCTTTAACTGATCACCAGAGATTCTCATTTGCCTGTGAGTTTGAGAAAAAATTCTCAGCCAAGGTCCAGAATGTCCTTAGCTGGCAAATTAACCTTGTTTGAAGAGCAGCTGCTCTATCAAGTCCTGGATTTGATCTTCAACTTTCTCCTAGCCTGTCAACAAAGTATATGAGAGCTTCTTTCTGTGTAACCCAAAAGGCCCTAGGGTTTTCACAACTGGCTTTGAATTGCCAGTTCCTTATCCACAGCTAGTCATCATTTTGTAAAACAGGCACAGTGCTTAGCAAGTCATTCAGCACCTAATAGCCACCGTTTTCTCCAAATGTCCTAAGCCTAATGCAGGTGCATTCCCTTGTATCAGCACACTCTCTCAATTTACTGTCAATGAAAATTTTACAGTATGATCAACACCTGTGCACAGTGGCTGAGCATCACTCACTACCATTGATGGGATCTCAATTGCCAGCTGGATAGTGAATGATCTAAGCTGTGAATTCCAATTTGCCAGCTACTTTTTCAGATTGTTTCTAACATCAACTGTTGTATGTTGACTTCTTCAGAAGCAGATGCTGAGATTAGACTTAATGTTTGCCATGCTTTGTAGAGACTAATACCTGCAAAGGGATGGAGGTTGTAGTGGGATTGGACAGAGAAAGAAGCTGAACAGAGATAAAGGCCCAACAAAGTCTCAGCCTGGAGCAAGTACATGAAGTCTAAATAGCCAGGCCTTTGGAGTCCTGCTACCTTCAGTAACCAGGCATGAGCTGCTGCCCTAGTTAAATGTGTGCCATAGGAAAGCTCTCTGCAGTGAAGGTCGACTTTGAAGGAGCTGTTTGCTGCAGGCAGTTGGCCAACTGCTTTCACTACTACTGGGCAGCTTGTCCTTCTTTGAAAGAGGATCTTGGGAGGCAGATCTCCAAGTGAGCACAAGCTATTTATGTCTTCAGAGTATATGCCTTGAGTGGAATTTCTGGATGTGAGAATATGTGTGCCTTTCAAGTTAATGCATAATGCTGTACTATTTTCCAGAGTAGTTAACGTGTATAAGAGTTTCTGTTGCTTCACTTCTATGTCAACACTTGGTTTTGTTTTTCACTTTCATTTTAGTTATTCTGGTGGGGCTCTCATGGTGGTGGATCTGGGTATTCATTTGTATTTCATTAATTATCAATGAAATTGTGTTCTGCTTCATGTGTTTACCAGTCCAGTTGATAAACTTGATAAAGTAGCTCTTTGGGGATTTTGCCCATTAAAAATTGTATTGTATGAGCTCCTTGGCAGTTGCATATGTTGCTAAAATATTTTCTCTGTTCTCAGATGTCTAGTGGGAGCATATGAAGTGAAGTTTTAGTTTTAATTTTATTTGAATCTAGTTTTTTAGTCTTATTACAGATCGTTTTCCTTATGTTTTTAGAATTCACATTTCTAGCATCATAGATATGTACCTCTCTAATATCCACTGAAAATATTTTTGTTTTTCTATAGGCTGTGACTCAGTAAGAATTAATCTTTTTGCTTGCTGTAAGGTAGGAAATAGTTTTAAAAAATTATTTTCCATGTGGAGTTACTTTTATCCCAGCATGATTAGCCAAAAAGACTATGGATAATTTTCCTAATACTCTAATATGCAAACCCATATTTGAAAATGGTTAATGTTTGCCATAACAATAACAACTCCCTCCCACAAATCATAGCAGTTCAAAATCCACAAAATTAACTTCTTATTTACACTCTTGTCCATTGTGGGTGGACAAGGCTTTATGTCACAGGCTTTGTCTGCAACTTTGTTAGTTTTAGAGGCAGAGGTTAAAACAGGAAAGAAGCATGCAAAAACTCTTAAACCTGTTCTAAAGTGATAGTATCTTCTTTTCATCTTCCATTGGCTAAAACAAGGATATAGCTAGAAATTCAATAACTTTATATTTTATGTATATATTATTATGCAGAGAGGGACAGCAAATATTTGCAAATACTAACATATTCCATTATTCACTTTTGAAAAAAAAGTATAAAAAAAAAGGTGTATTCATGGGACTGTCAACTTCTGCTTCTATTTTTCATTCAGCCTTTATATCTTTGCACTAACATTATACTATCTTAATTTCTGAAACTTCAAATATTCCAATAATCAGAATAGCACTGTCCCTGTCTTGTTTTTCAAGACTCTTTTTCTTTTTTCTTTTTGTACTTGTGCCTTAAATTTTTACTTTAAAGTTTTCACAAGGATAAAAACAATAGCTTAAATTTTCATTGAGATTTTATTGACTTTATGCTCTTCTGAAGGGTATTATTCATTGTGCTTCCTGTATAGAAAAATAATGAAATGTATGTGCATACATAATATTACCACTTTTATAGGATGTATATTATGTGTTAATAGACTGGACAGTGTCCTGAGTACTGGATTTGCAATGTGTACGGGTCTTCTTATTCTTGAAATGCAAGGATTGAGGGGAAAGTTATAAAAGTTGGTGAGATTTGTTTCTAACACAGGGTTTGCTGGCAGAATATAACGAAATATTTGTTTGGTTCCAAAAAAATGCTATTGGGCATTTACTCAATCATTTTTCTAGGTATTATATAGGATTGCAGTTGAATTCTAAATTCTAGGAGACAATGTGAAGTACAAAGTGATAAAAGAAATAGATATAGTTCTCAAAAACAAGAGTGGGAACCACTGCTTCCTGTTCCTGAAATCAAAGAAATTCTTAGGAAGAACCAGGATTTGATGAGGGGCTATGAAGCAAAGTTAAGAAGTGAGTGGAAGGACATTCAAAGCCTCACAAATGGAAACTCATCACTGCTTCCCATTGCTGATATAGCTTCTCTCAAGAGTTTTATATTAAAAAGTTTGTCCCTTTAAATTGTAGAATTTATTCTTCAGGTGACAAATTCTAGTAAAATGTAACAGCTGCATTTATTATAATGAGTACAAATTTATAAAAGGATATATAATTAGGCATTTAAAATTTTGTTCAGTGAATTTCAAATCACACATTCAGAGAAAACCCATTATGAGTGAATTATTTAAAAATTTTGCAGAGCTTTTTTATGTTTTTACTTTCACTTATTTACTTTTTACTATGGGAATTAATTATAAAGTTTTATGTTACTGGAACACTAAGGGCAAGCTTTCTAAATATGTAAGAAAATTTTTCAAGCTATGTTTCCCTTAGTAACTATAATGAATCTCTTTTTGAAAATAAAGCAATAATATTAATATGATAAACCACTGTGCAAAACAAATATGAAAGCCAGTTTATAGTCATTGTATAGTAAACATCATTGCATTTTAAGAAATATGGTGTTTTTAAAAGAACTGACATGATTTCAATGACTTTAGACAATTTAATAGTTTAATTTTTTTCATATATAATGTTATCTATTTAAAATCATTTTTATTTCATTCTCACCTCAATAGGTTTCATGTGTTTCTAAATGTTCATGTACTACTAAATATTTAAATATTTGCACATTTATCTAAAAAGTTAGGGAGAATACAGTCAATTTTTCAGTTGGTCATATTGCTAAGAATTTGGGATGGTCTATCTGTTGATAGCTCTCTTTAAAGCACAGGAGTTCAAAATGTCTTGACTCAAAATTAGAGTCTTATACACTTCTACTGGCAGATTGAGCCAAACTTTTTGATAATAATTAGCTTAGAAATTCAGTTCTTGAACATACTAATAGGAGTACTTTCACTTTTACAGTCACTTAGCATAGCTATCCTGGCCAGATATTTTACCACTGTTTGATACTGGTTTTAATAGAAACTAGCAAGAGATTGTAGAAAAATTAATCTTTATTAATTGGCAAAATGCAGAATAAAGTATACAGCATAGTGGTGGTGTTCAACTGAATCATTTTTATACACAAACTTTATTAGTATTGTGAAATACCAGTGAAGTTAGAAACTGGGGACACGTAGAAAAAGGACCCATTAAGGTAAAAACTTATGAAGCAACAATCCTTTACTTGAAAATATTTAATCTTAGCTTTCTTGCCTTCCATGTCTTGTCTGGTTTTGATATTATTATCTTTCTTTTAAAATGCCTTTCACTTGCTCATCTATGTTGTATATCAATTTTATCAGTTTTTGTCCATATTGGTTCTTTTTTTTCTTTTCTTGTTGCCCAGCATTTATTGTCCAAATACTCCTGCTACTGTCCTAGGTCTGTTTGCCTGTTTACTTCATTTACTTGTACTTAATTCTTGTTACATGTATGCCCTCAATCTATGCCCACAAAGGATATCCTAATGGTCCTTTACTGAGTGCATTTAGAATGACTAGGATTCATCCAATGCTCTTGTGTGGTGAGTGGTTTGATGAGTCAACTTGGAGAGGCCATAGTTCTCAGACTGTTGGTCAAACTTTATACTAGGTATTTCTTGCAAAGTTATTTTTAGATAAGATTAATATTCTTGGATTTTGAGTAAAGCAGATTATACTCCAAAATGTGGTCGAGTTTCATGCAAACAATTGAAGCCTTGATAGACAAACTGGCCTCCCCAGAAGTCCTCTTAACCAACAGACCAGCAGAACTTTTTTTTTTTTTTTTCTTTTTTTAATGGTGATGGGCACTGCATCCAGGGGCATTCTCCAAGATATACCCCCAGCCCTATTTTATTTTTTATTTTGAAACAGGTTCTTACTAAGTTGATGCAAGCCTCACTGACTAGTTGAGGTTGGCTTCAAACCTGCACTCCTCCTATCTCAGCCTCTCAAGTACTAGGATTACAGGCATGCACTACCATGCCTAGCTAAGCAGACCACCTTTGAACTCAAACTGCACCTCTTCCCCGAGTCTCTATCCATCCAGCATGCTTTGAAAAGGCTAGACTTGCTAAGCTTCCTCAATTTCTTTAGTCAATTCCTTAAAATAAAAATCTCTTTGTATATTTAGCCCTTCTTATCTATGGGTTCTGCATGTGTGGATTCTTCCAAGTGCATATCAAAACTAATTGGAAAACCACTAACTGTGTCTGAACCTATACATACTTTCTATTGTCATTATTCCCTAGACAACTCACTATGACCATTATTTACATAGCATTTACATTGTATTAGGTATTACAAAAATCTATAGATTATTTAAAATATATAGGAGCATACGTTTAGGTTATATGCAAATGCTGCACTATTTTATATAAAAGAACTTGAGCATATATGAATTTCGGCATCCAAGGGAGGTCCTGGAACCAATCTTCCTTGGATAATTGAGGATAAATGTGTGTATTATCTATTGGTTGTGAGATGGCTACTGTAGCTCCCAGTAGCCACTCATATTTAAGATAAGAAGAAAGTGACAAAAGATTGGCACTAATTGCCTCTCTCTCTTCCTTTTTTTTTTTCCTCCTCTAAAGTTTTGTCTTACATTTTCTTGATGTATTCATATAGATGTTTTTAAAAGGACAAATGTTCAGAGTCAATGATCTACAGGTTCCCAAATCTCAACTAAAGCAAAAAGGCTGGGACTTTGCATTTGACTTCTTTCACATACTGTAATAATTTTGAGGATCATCTCGTAGTATCACTTGTCAGTAGCTCATTCATTCTTATGAATAGTGTTCCAATGTATGGATGTTTCTCATTTTGTGTGACAATTAAAAGTGGATGGACATTTGGACACTTTCTGTTTTATGCTATTATAAATATTGTATATCTTTTGTGGACATGCCTCATAGGGACTTATGGCATCTCCCACTTCTTTGGGTTCTGAGGGGGCTGTCATTCAGAAATGCACTGACCCCAACAAAGCTTTCCCTTCCACCATAAGGACTTAGAGCACTTCCTACTTCTGTGGGTTCTGATGGGGTGGTCACTTGGAACTGCACTGACCCATCATATGTACGTGGGTATGTGACGCACATCTATGTCAGCATGATGTGTGCATGTGCAGCATTGTCTTTTTCACCTAATCATACCTTACATAATTGCAGCTGTGCAGCTGTGCAGAATATGCACCCATCTGTGACTGTGGGATGAGCTCACATCTGTGGCTACATAGGTGGGTGAGGTCGTGTACACACCACTAACCTGCACTGCCTCTGGACCCCCACACAGCCATTTAACATTTCCTTCAGCAATAAATGAGGGTTCCAGCTTCTCCAAATCCTCATGAACACTTGTTATTGTCTGACTTTCTGATAATTGTCATCCTGGTGTATATAAAGGAGTATTTATTTAATTGTTATTTTAATTTGCATTTCCCTAATGATGAATGTTGGTAAGCCTTTTTCACATGCTTGCTAGCCATTTGCTTATCTTTTTTAGTGAAATTATTATTCAAATCTTTAGCCTATTTTTAAATTGAGTGACTTGTCTTTTTGTTGTTATGTCTTTATATATTTTGAAGTATTTTATCACATATATAACTTGCGATTATTTCCACCCAATTTGTGGTGTCTTGTATTCCTTTTTTTTTGTTGTTGTTGTTGTTGCGGTACTGGGGATTGAACTCAGGGGAATTCTGTCTCTGAGCTACACCCCTAGTCCTATTTTTTATTCTTTATTTTGAAATAGGGTCTCACTAAGTTGTAGAGGGCCTCACTAAATAGCTGAGGCTGGTCACAAACCAGGATCCTCCAGTCTCAGCCTCCCAAATACTGGGATTACAAGCATGCACCACCATGTCTGGCTTTCGGTGGTATTTTTTGAAATGGAAAAATTTACATATTAATGAGTTCTAATTTTTTCTTTGTGGATCATACTTTTTATTTTCTTTTATTGATTACAAAACTATGGGAAATACACACAGTGGATCATGTTTTTGATTTATAGTTTAAAAACTCATTGGGTACCAAAGTTGCAAAGGCATTCTTTTGTGTTTTCTTGCACAAGATTCATAGTTTATGTTCTTATATGTACTTGTATCATCTACTTTGAGTTCATTTTTGTATGATTATGTGAAGTAAAGTTTTTACTTGGTAGTCTTAAATATTAAATTGGCCAAGAACCATTTGTTGGAAAGACTCTCCTTTCCCCATTGATTTGTCTTGGCACATATGTATGAGAACAAGTGATCATATATATAAGGTTTTATTGCTAAACTCTGAATTCTATTCCATTGATCTATATGTTTATTCTTATGCCAGCACCATCTATTTTGATGACTGTATCTTATAAAGTTTTGAATTGGAAAGTTTATATCCCATACAGATTTTTCCCCTCTCAAAATCATTCTGGAAACTGCATTTCCACATTAATTTTAAGATCAGCTTGAAAATTTCTCTAAAGAAAAAAATTGAGACTTTAACAATTACACTGAAACTACAGATCAATTTGGAGAAATTTTAATTGTTATGATATTGATTTTGTCAATCTATGAACAAGGAATGTCTCTCCATTCATTTAAATTTTCTTTAATTTCTCTTAGCAATATTTGTAGTTTTAATGCCGCATTTAAAATTTTTGTTTTGTAAATCTATTCCTCAGTAATTTATTCTTTTCAGTGATTTTGTGAATAGAATTTTTATCTTAATTTCATTTTGGGGTTATTCATAGCAATATACAACTTTCCACCCCCCTTTTTGGTATTGATCTTGGATTCTGCAACCTTGCAGAACATGAACATGTTTATTAGCACTACTAGTTTTATAAAATTTGATTTTTGTTATGGTTTCTATTAGATTTTTTATATATAAGATCATATTATTTGCTAAGAGATTAACTTCTTCCTTTTCATAGAGAATGCATTTTATTTCTTTATTTAGCTTTACTGAACTGATTAGAACACTCAGTATCACCGGGATTTCCTTTAGTTCTTTGTACTTATTTAGATTTGCTATTTTAGAGTATTTATTTCAAAAGTCCAACACCCAGGACCACTTGGAGACAATTTCTGCTGACTTTTCTCTCCTCTCTCTTTCTCTCTCTTCTCATTCTCTTTTTTCCTGTGTATATGGCATACACGTGTGTGTGTCTGTGTGTGTGTGTGTGTGTGTGTGTGTGTGTGTGTGTGTGTGTGTGTGGCATGTTTTGGGCTAAATGATACAAGTTGGAAAATATGTTGTAGTAAATATAGATCCTGATTCCCCCTCTTCCTGTGATTAGCTGTTATGTTTTCTATTTTGTTTGTTTTGTTACTTTTTTTGGTGTTTTGCTAGAATAATTTCCTAGAGTTTCTCTCTTCCTCAGGGTGTGACCACTGGATTCTCAACTCAGTTTTTTTTTCCTTTTTTTTTCATTTCTAAGCCTAATGTAGTAGAAATGAGTATATATAACTCAGTGGCTAGATAGTGTTTGGTCAGAACTGTACTTGAAGCTGGATGTGGTGGTGCATGCCTGTAATCCCAATACTTGGGAGGTTGACACAGGAGGTTTACAGGTTCAAGGTCAGCCTCAGCAATTTAGCAAGACTCACAGCAACTTAACAAGGCCCTGTTTCAGAATAACAATAATAATAACAACAACAACAAGAATATAGGGCTGGGGGTATAGCTCGGAGGTATAATGGCCCTGGGTTCAATACCCAGTACAAAAAAATAAAATGTACTTAAAATCCTTGGGATAATAAATCATCCAACTTTTGCTAGTAGAAGGTTAAAGTGGTCATGTGTGGGTTAGAGAATGCATTCAAAGTTCAGGTGCTTTGCAAGTTGCTCTAGCTTTTACTTGTTAGGTTCTCTCATATCTCCTTTCTGCAATAGGCTTCACACTGAGTCAGAAATAGGTAGTTAGGACCCTCTTTGTCATCCCATGGGTATGTGAACATCTTTGTGCACATAGTCAGTCTTTTACAACACAGAAATACAGCAAACACATAAAGACACAAGATCATTGTTCTATTCTCTGTATATTTCTGTTAAATTTCTGGCCAGTGTTCTAGTCTGTTACTTTATACAACTAGTATCATAACCTCAGACTAGTGATATTGGTTCTATGAAATATTGCCACCAAGATTATTGTTTTGACAATACCTGTGGCAGTGTGCTTTACTTCACATCAAACCAGTTCTCTCTAAGAGCAGATGGGTTGCCCCACATTGGCTCTCTCTGAACTACTGAGCTATTGGCACTGAGGGTAAGGTGTCACAGGAGCAGTCTTAGGCTGAAACATTACAAGCCTCAGTTTTTAAATCAAAGTTCTAGTAGTTTCTCTGTTTCTCTTAAATTAAAACTTCCTTTTTGTTATATAACTTTGGCAAATCTCTAGAGCACAGAAATTATTGTTTTTCACAATATTGTGCAGTTTTATAATTTCTTTTTGTGGAGTGTGCTGAATTTCTCACTTATTCTGGGAGTTATATAATTTTCATCAGAAAAAGCAAAAGCTTTCCCCAAAGACAGAATAACTTCTAATTATACATCATTTGAACAAAACTGCCACCTGGCTATTTTATTTTATTTTTTGGTGTAGGGAACACTAGGGGAAATTTATTTAGCTTTGTAACCCTGTAGTGAAGGTTGGCTAGTGAAAAAAATGAATATCTTGACAAGGATGTGGAGTAAGACAGACAATAATGTAGTAGCCATCCAAATGTTATTATCCTAAGTATGAAATGCAAGTATTTTTAGTACTGGAGATTGAATCCAGGGGCATTCTACCTCTGAGAAATATCCCCCGCCCTTTTTTTAATCTTATTTTTGAAACAGAGTCTCATAAGTTGCTAAGGGGCTCACTACGTTGCTGAGGGTGGTCTCAAACCTGCGATCATCCTGTCTCAGTCTCCAAATTACTGAGATAACAGGTATGTACCACCACACCAAGCACACGTTTTTTTTATTTTTGTTTTTTAAATATATTATTGGCACTTTAATGCAGAGTGGAGAGAAAAACTAATGAATCATGCATTTCAAGTACTTGGTTTCAGCATGGCATGTTTGAAAACATAAAACATACAATGAGATGCAGATCAAAATGCATGGACAATACCAAGAGTGTTCAGAAGCATTTCATCTTTTAACCATTTTTATAATACTACTCCAAAAGCAATATGATATTTTAATTTCATTAAGTCTCAAGTTCAAAGATACACAGAAAAGCAAAACAAAGCTTGTTATTTTGTGAGGCACACACTTGAGGTCATACTATGTGGGTTTTACACTAGCTTGATCATATACTAGCATTGTGACCTTGGGCAAGTCACTTAATTCTTTTGTCTTTCAGTTTTTCCAAATGTCAAGTGTGGATAATAATTACTCGTTCTTCAAGTGTTGTAATAAGAATTAAGCGCCTATCAAGCACTTTTCTCAGAGTCTGGCCGACAGACTTATTTAACAATTGTTAGGTTTCTGTGCTCAGCAGGCACTTTCTAGAAACCCTAATAAAACTTAACAGAGAGTGCTTTGCTTCTTCCCAGAGAATGTTTTTCCAGATATGATAAAGAAGGAAGGAAGAGAACTTTGATTCTATGTAACCATGGAGTACTCTAAGAACTGGTTAAGTATGTTATTCCATGAAGACAAATATTTAAGATTCTTATATATGAATCTTAAACTAGGCAAGCTACCAACTGATGTTGCCTCTAAAGCTCTCTTTGTTTCTAGGATTGAGTCATGGAACCAGTAACTATGGCTTGGCATTGAATGACAACATCACAGGAAAGCTGGAGGGATCCTAGTGCATTATTAGCTACTGTGGACAGGAGATGAGAAGAAAGAATAGAAATGAGACAATCGAAAAACATTACATTAAAAAAAATTGAAGCTTTACTTGCTATATATGTGTACACACACATCCAAGGTATATATTTCTCATTGCAATCAAATATAGATTTCTTATATTATAAAATGGTGGTTTGCTTCTGGGTAATTTAGAAAAAAATGAAAAATAAATGAGTTTCTATGAATGTACTGAGTAACTAGCAGTCAGAAAAAGGAAATCAGTATATGTATATGCATATGTGTGTGTAATATATACACATACATATATAGGCACACATATAGTAAGTCATTTCAGCTGGCCAAAGTAATTAATAAAATTATTTATAATGAAAATATCTTTTAAAGATAATATCCTTTGTATTCATGACAAATTAATGATTACTGGTAATAGATATAACTAATTAAAGAAAAAAAAATATATATATTTTTTTGCGGTACTGGGGATTGAACTCAGGGGCATTCTACCTCTGAGCTACACCGCCAGTCCTATTTTTTATTCTTTATTTTGAAACCGAGTCTCACTAAGTGGCGGAGTGCCTCACTAGGTAGCTGAGGCTGGCCGCGAACCCGGATCCTCCGGTCTCAGCCTCCCGAATGCTGGGATTACAAGCATGCGCCACCACGCCCGGCTAAAGAAAAATATTTTTAACTTATAGTTACAACAAGATTTCCAGTCATGTTTGAAAAGAAAAAAAAAAAATATTTTGTGGCACATCATAGTCCAGAAATTTATTATGAGGCACCATAACTGTTGTGATCCACCAGGAACAGAAATAAAACTACTTTCGGTACAGAGTCATTTGAACACGAAGCCACAGAAACCATCTTCTGTTATGATTACTGCAATTACCACTGTTCTTGCCAAATTTTCTACTCACTGCTTATTATCTCATTATTTCTCCAGAGAAGCAGTGCCTGAATATATCACTGTGGATAATTCAGACAATGTGAATACATTTGCTCTTGTAGGGGGAAACAGGGAAAGAGGGAGGTGCATTGTATGCACAGTGACTAGTTCTCAACTGGGATGGTGGTGATCGTGTTTTTATAACTGGTCTCTGAAATTTAGGTCACGGTTAGTGCTCTGTATTGCTTTCATTTCCCCGAATTCATTCCTGGAAATTGCTAACCACCTTTCCATGGCTTCTTCCTACCTCATAATAGTTGAACTATAACTTTTCTGTTTCTTGATTACCTGAAACTGAGATCAGGATTGGTACCTAATAAATCCTCCAACTCTGTACCAGCATTGTGTAGCCATATGGTGATTGCAGAAAAGCTAGTCAAAACCTATGAAAGGTAAAAATGTACAGACCTTTCAGCAGAATTCCTTGCAAAGAAACAGTCCTTAGAAAGACACATATCAGTTGTGTCATGTTGTGATTCTATTGTGTGGGAATGGCAAAGGTGTAATTCTTCTTAGACAAGTTGAGTATGGGTCTGAGGGAAGATTTATTTACTTATAAGTGACCCCTTTCATTTGTACTGGGGATTGAACCCAGGCTCATTTTACCTCCAAGATACAACCCCAGCCCTTTCTTTTTTATTTTTATTTGAAACAGAGTCTTGTAAATTGATGAGGCTGGCCTTAAACCTGCAACCCTCCTGTCTCAGCCTTCCAAGTACTGGGATTATAGGTGTTCACCACCATGCATGCCTGACTTAAGCAACCCTTTGAGACTTGAAGGGATTATTAAGATATTATAAAGAAAAAAACAAAAGCAAAAAGATGACAATTGAAGTAGAAATTACAGAATGGAGTAGGAAAAATGGAAATGATGAGAAAGGCTGACACAAAGAATTTCTAGATGTTAAATAGTGTTACATATCAAGCATAAGATGTGCAATGCAGTAACCACCATTCTCTAAGATACCTTGTAGTGCTATGCAATTGTCTAGTATTAAGATTTTTGCCTGTGGAAACAGGGAGTAAAAAATTTATTTTCAAATATTTGCTACCCAGTACATTCTATATAGGTTTATATTATTTTACTATTTAAATCTGAGGAAAAAGATGCATTAAAGATGATCTGATATAGATTCATATTCAGTAAGACCACAATCCACCAAGAGCAAGCAGAGAATGATAGTGCTGTGTCAGTCAGACTCTGGAACCAAACTGAGTATGAATTCCAGCTCCAGTGCTTAGTAGGTATGTGACCTATGGACTAAGTGATTTTCCTATCCTGACTTCAGTGTGTTTATCATTAATAAAGGAATAATAATATGCAGCAGGATCACCCTGGATTATACTCTGTAGCCACTCTACTTTGTCCAGTGGGCAGGTGTCTGCCTGTAAACAAATTTTCTGTTGTCAGGAATGTAGAATATTATAATAGATACAATTTGTATCAGATACCTACATCTAGATTAATCAACCAGGCAGTGGTATTGTCCGTTCTTGTGTGGCGGCTCTAAATCAAATTCCAAGGTTGAAATCAAGGAATGTTTCCCATAATTACTTGGGCTGATCCTTTTAATGGGCGCATAGAATAACGAGTTTGTATTCCAAAGTTTGGTGATTGATGTGCGGGTTATAAAAACTTGTGCATAACCTCTGCATAAAATTTCTAAGGTGAATTAATCTGAATTTGATAAAGAAATGCACATATCCACTTTATGGATTTCTGAGGTGAGCCTGGACTTTTGGGTGGCTTAAGGGTCATAACCACTGGAACCCTCTGTCCTAAGGCAACTGTTCTCCTAATCAGGGACTCTTTATTTTCTCATCTTTTACTTATTAAAATATAATTATACAATAAACTTCAGAATGAACTAATTACTTTTTGCAAGTAAATTGTTTTAATATTAGCTCTCCCAACACAATAGGATGTTTGCTTTAGATTTATGTTCACAACATAATAAATTACTATTTTCATAGATAACTTTTGAATTACTACTTTCAATGGTCTGAATATGTTTTGGTTTTAAACAGATTCAACTAAATAATCTAGTATCTATACATTGTCTACAGTAGTTTTGTGAGATTTAGACTTTTATATGCTTTTGTGTTGTAGTTTATCATCTTTTCATTCTGACTTGAACTTCTTATAAGGCAGTGCTTTAAGGTGATAAACTCCCTCAGTTTCTGTTTTTCTGTAAAAGTTTTTACTTCTCTTATTCTTGGAGAAAAGTTTTCTGGATTAAATATTCTTCTTTGACAAATTTTAAAAAATTCAATATTTTTAATGTATATTCTCATTTTTTCCTGGCCTGAAAAATTTCTGTTGAGAAACCCACTGATAGTCTCATAGAGACTCTGTATTTTTCTGTTGCTTTTAGAATTCTCTCAAAATATTTTCTTTGTTTTTGATTTTTGATAGTTTTACTATATTGTATCTCAGTGTACACTTCTTACAAATTCAATCTGTTGGGGATCTTTGAGTTTCATGTATCTCGATAACCATTTTCCTTCCCAGATTTGGGAAGTTTTTACACATCACCTCTTTAATATGCTTTCTGACATTCTTCTCCCCTCTCTTACTCTTCTGAAATTTCTATAATGATGTATTAGTTCACATGATGATGTCTCATAAATTCTGTAAGCTTTCTTCATTCTTTCTATTCATTTTTATTTTTGTTCCTTTAACTGAATAATTTCAAAGT
>PVLC010033003.1:0-17808 GCA_004027655.1 Graphiurus murinus | reverse complement strand
ACCCAATCAAAAAATGGGCAAAGGACCTAAATAGACACTTCACAAAAGAAGAAATACAAATGGCCAATAAATGTATGAGGAAATGTTCCACATCGTTGGCAATCAGGGAGATGCAAATCAAAACTACCCTAAGATTTCACCTAACTCCAGTCAGAATGGCAATCATAAAAAACACGAACAACAACACCTGCTGGCGAGGTTGTGGAGAAGTGGGAACCGTAGTACATTGTTGGTGGGATAGCAAACTTGTGCAACCACTGTGGAAGACAGTATGGAGGATCCTCAGATGATTGGGAGTGAACCTACCATATGACCCAGCAATACCACTACTGGGTATATACCCAACAGAATGGAAACCAAATTATCAGACCGATACATGTGTATCTATGTTTATAGCAGCTCAATTTACAATAGCCAAACTATGGAAGCAGCCAAGATGTCCATCCACAGATGAATGGATTACAAAACTATGGGATATGTACACAATGGAATTTTACTCAGCCATAAAGAAGAATAAAATCATGTTCTTTACAGGGAAATGGATGCAACTGGAAAACATTATGTTAAGTGAGATTAGTCAGTCACAAAGTGTTAAGAAGCATATGTTCTCCCTAATATGTGGATGCTAGGGAGGGGATGTGGCATAGGAGGGTCTCCAGATGAAAAGGAGAGACCCTCGATAAGCAACGACGTTGATTTAATTGTAGTGGACGCAGGGGGCAGAGGGACGCCCTAAAGCACATGATGTAATTACACAATCATATCAAGGTCACTCACCCAAGTGAACCTGAGGGGGAGGGAAGGGGAGGGGATTGGGGTGGGAATTGGGGAAAGGGTCAAATGAGAACTGTGTGCAAATATGTTGTCAACAACTCGTACTTAACAAAGATGTATGCTATATTGCACGAATTACTACAATAAAAATATTAAAAAAAATAAAAAATGGTGTTGGTAAAACTGGTTAACCATATGCAGGAAAATCGAAATAAACCCCACTTTCTCACCTTACACAAGAGTAAATTCCAGGTTAGATCAGACACCTTGCAGCTACTTGAAGAGGGCATAGGCCCAACACTTGAACATACAGGCACAGGTAAAAACTTTCTCAACAAGACCCCAAAAGCACAAGAAGCTCAAAGGAAGATCAATACATGGGATTGCATTATACTGAAGAGCTTCTGTGCAGCAAAGGACACTATCAAGAACCTAAACATACAGCCCACAGAGTAGGAGAAAATTTTTGTCAGCTACTCTTCTGATAGAGCACTAATATCTAGAATATACAGAGAACTCAAGACTCACAGCTAAGAAAACAAATAACCCAATCAAAAATGGACAAATGATCTAAATAGACACTTCACAAAAGAAGAAATACAAATGGCCTATAAATGTATGAGGAAATGTTCCACATCATTAGCAATCAAAGAGATGCAAATCAAAACTACCTTCAGATTTCACCTAACTCCAATCAGAATGGCAATCATCAAAAAACAAACAACAACAAATGCTGGCGAGGGTGTGGAGAAGTGGGAACCCTAATACATTGTTGGTGGGATTGCAAATCAGTGCAACCACTTTGGAAAACAGTATGGAGGATCCTCAGATGAATGGGAATGATCCTACCATATGATCCAGCAATACCACTTCTGGGTATCTACCCAAAAGAACGGAAACCAAACTATCAGACCAACGCATGTGTATCTATGTTTATAGCTGCACAGTTTACAACTGCCAAACTATGGAACCAGCCAAGATTTCCATCAACAGATGAATGGATTACAAAACTTTGGGATATGTACACAGTGGAATTTTACTCAGCCATAAAGAAGAACAAAATTATGTTATTTGCAGGAAAATGGATGGAACTGGAACACATTTTGCTAAGTG
Source organism: Graphiurus murinus (assembly GCA_004027655.1). Taxonomy (NCBI): domain Eukaryota; kingdom Metazoa; phylum Chordata; class Mammalia; order Rodentia; family Gliridae; genus Graphiurus; species Graphiurus murinus. The sequence goes on along the minus strand of PVLC010033003.1, from coordinate 15,921 downwards.
AGATTAGTCAGTCACAAAAAGTTAAAAATCAAATGCTCTCCCTAATATGTGGAAGCTAGGGAGAAAATGGGACATAACAGGGACTCCAGATGTAGAAGGATAAACCTTAGGTGAACAAAGAATTTGACTTAACAAAACATGATGGTGGTAGGGGAGACACTAATGAATGTGATGTACTTTCATGAACATATCAAAGTCAATCACTAAACTGACCTTGAGAAGGAGGGAGGAGGAAGGAGTGGGGTGGGAATTGGGGAAGGGTTAAATGAGAAATGTATGCATGGATGTCTTTATCTATACTAGCTTGTACCTAACAAAGATGTGTGATTACAATGCACCAAATAAGGGAAAGATGAAAAACAAAACAAAAAAGGGATTTGTTAAAGTTACACCAGGAGATTTTTTATCTATGTAATGGGTAGCCCATTTCTATTAATGTGGCAGAAACAGCTAAGGTATTTGTAGATCGGCTTCAATCCTTGGTGCCTACCTGGCCCTCACTTACCTCCTTGCTCGGAGGAGTTATCGGATTAGCAGCAATAGTCATTCTAGGCTTATGCATTCTACCACTCATTGAAGTTGTGATAAATGCCTTTGTTAGTATACAAGCAGATTTAGATGGAATAAAAATGCAAGCACTGCCTCATACAGGGCCTGGTAGTCAATGACGGGTTCGATTTTCTCAGGGCAATATCAACCTAAGACAGGGCTCATTGAATGACTCAATGAGACCCCACGATGGGTAAGATTAAGTACCTGGTAGGAAATGACCTAAGACAGGCACAGTCCTTCATGCATTTTAAAATAAAAACGGGGGAGTTGTGGGAGCCCAGCTGGGCCCTTTCCCCCTGGCAGTTGCTATCTGCATATATGAATAATTATACTGACTCTACTGCTATGGCTACATTGGCGTCTCCAAGTCTGGAGATTGCTCCTAGGATGTGTAAATGAAAGACCCTCCTACTTCTTAGAAAGTAAATATAAGACCCTAAAGGTACATGGTTTTATGACTCTAGAAAGTTTGCTTGACCAGGCTATGTTAAGAATGTGGCCTATATGTGTAAAACGAAGAAGTGGTTCTATTTGTGTTCTGACAATGATTGATATGTCATAAATGTCTACATAACCCTGTTTTACTCAAGAAATGTATAAAAAATCCGTGCTGAAAAATAAAGTTAAAAAAATAAAATATTATGAAATTAGATAGTAGTCACCAGTGGAAAAACTCTGTGAAATACTAAAATTCTCCAAATTCTCCACTGAATTTTACTGTAAAATTCAAATTTGTTGAATTATATCTCAATAAGTCTACTTCCAAATCCTATACTGAGATACTCCAAGAAGTCTTACCCCCAATCTTGTTTCCTGTACTAAATTCCTACCCACCCTCCTTATGTAATTATTTTTCTTTGTTTTGGTCATCTTTCTGTGTCTTTTTATGAAAAATGTGTATATATTTTCATTCCTTTTTTCTTTCACAAAAGGTAGCTATCATAAGTTGGATCTAGAATATCCCCCAAAAGCTAATGTATTAAAGGTTTGGTCTCCAGTACAGCAATGTTCAGACATGGGATACTTGGGAAGTGATTGGTCCATGAGGGTTCTGACCTCATCAATGGATTAATCCATTCAGGGATTCATAGCTAAACAGTTACTGGGAGGTAGTGGAAACCACAGGAGGTGGGGCCTAGTTGGAGGAAGTCAGTCACTGTGGATGTACCCTGGAAGTGTCTTTCTTATCCCTGGCCACTTTCTTCCTCCCTTTCTTTCTCCCTCCCCTTTCCAATTGCCCAAGGTGAACAGCTTTGCTCTGTCATGCCCTTCCTCCATGATGTTTCTGCAGTGACCATGGACTGAAATCATAAGTCAAAATTTTCTTCTTCTAAGTTTATTTTCTCAAGATTGTCACAGAGGTGAAAACGCTAATACAGTAGCATACTATATAAACTCTCTTGTATCCTGCACTTTCACTTACATTAATATAGTCTGGAGATCACTATGTCAGCATGTAAAAATCATTCTTATTTGTTCTATGCCTGCATAGTACTCCATCAACCAGTCCTCTATAAATGGTCATTTAGATTACTTCTAATATTTTTCTATTACAACCAATGTTGAAATAAATAACCTTGGTGCATATGTTGTTTCATATTTGTGGGGAGATATCTTCTAGCTAAATTACTAGAAATGAGATTTCTGTGTCAAAGGATAGAAAATATTACTAAATCTCTCTCTACAGGAGTCATTATAATTTCATACACCCACTAGCAATGTTCAAGAGTGACCATCTTCATAGAGTATTGTCCACAGAATGTGTTGCCAAGCTGGCCAAACTCCTTCACTTGCTCAACTAATGATTCTGTTTTCTTCTTGAGAAAAGTGAATTAATAAAAAAAAATTTTTTTTCAGAGAAGCCCTGTGCTGCTGCCCAAGTTCTCTGCTCCCGGGCTTATCACCAGAAATGAGCCATCCGTGTTCTCCTCTCTGTAACCTATGCATTTGATCCCTCCTCTCTTACCTATTGACATACATGACTCCAACATTTTTAACACCCTTCCTCCTATATCATTAATGTTTTGCCCTCTACTAGATCATTTCCATCAGTATACAAACATGCTGTTATTTATCCCATTGAAAGAGAGACACTTACCTGGGGATGGAGATACCTGAACAACCTGAGGTTGGGCAGGGAGAGAAAAACCATACCTCCTGCTCTTAAAGAAATGGAGACACTGGCTGTTAATGATTTGGAAGTAAACTCACCTGATAATGGTGTTCTGCTTCAGTGGCTGTCACACATTAATGTGCATTAAAATCACCTGAAGGGCTTGTTAAAACAGAGTTTCTGAGTCAGTAGGTTTGGTGTGGGCCCCCTTGAATTTGCATTTCCAGTATAGCCCCAGGTGATTCTGATCTTGCTCTTCTGGGGACCTTTGAAAAACACTGCTTTTCAAAGTGGTGATTTCTTTTTTAGATGTAACATATCGTTTTTTAATTCAAAACAATCTGCATTAATATGATTTCCCTTTAAATTATTAAATAAGTTATCGTAAAACACACTTCTTTTGCACTTCTTTTGATGTTTCTTCCTACCAACTACTGCGTGATTGCTTGATTTCTTTGTCTCTGAAACAAAATATCTCAAAAGAGTGCCTATCTCTGTAGTTCTCAATCACTCTAGTCTTAATAAGCACACTACAGTCAGGCTTTCACTCTTTACACCCTAACTGCTCTCATCAGGGTCTACAATGGCCTCTCTACCTTCAACCTAATCTCTCATCTAATTGGCTCAGCAGCAACATCCACTTGTGGATCACACACTTCTGCTTCCTTCCCTTGGCTTGCAGGCCACTGTATACTTTGGGCTCCCCACCTCATCCATGTGACACTCTCAGTGTCCTTTGCCTTGCTTTTTTACCCCATCAATTTTGAGATTAGTCCTTAGTCCTCTTCTGTAACTTTTCATTCACCCAACTACATTTATATACTGAAAATCCTCTGAAATGTCATCTATATACTGAAAATCCTCAAATGTATATCTCCAATCCTCAATTCCAAACTCATATGTCTAAGGACTTACTCACCACCTGCACTCAAATGTTTAACAACCATTTCAAATCCAACATGACAAATACTGAATCACCCCATTAAACCCAACTCCTGTTGTCTTTCCCATTTCAGTATCGAGTTTTTTGTAGTTCTTCCTGAACTATTCTTTCTCTTTCACCTCATACCCAATCTGTCAGGAAATCCTATGGATACTTCCTTCAAAATATTACCCCAAATCCAACTTCTTAACACTACCTCCTACCTGCTACCATTCTAGTTGGAGCTACCTATATTGCTTCAACAGGCTAACAGCTGGTGTGCACCTTGTGCTCCTTCTCCTCTTGCCATTCAACAGTCTGTACTTAACACAATCCAGTTGATTCTATTCAAATACAAGCTAGGCACCCTTCCTCTGTTCAAAACCCTGCACTGGCTCCCATCTCACACAGAGTTAAAAGTCCAAGTCCTCACCATGGCCTGCATGGCCCTATATATCACCTGACCCCATCACCTCTCTGATCGCCTCATCTAACATACTTCCCCTTACTTTCTCTAAACCAATATACACAAGCCTCTGCTGACCCATAAACCTGCCAGGTACAATGAGGCTTTAGGGCCTTTGCTCTACCTGTCCCCTTTGCTGAAACGAACCCATCTCTCTTAGTTACCAGCTCTGCTAAGTGCTTTGCATTCCTCAAAGCTTCACTGATTAATGAAGTCCATCCTGGCTATTCAGTAGTAGAACCTGTGCCTCCCCTCAAGGTCACACTCTGAAACTCTCCTGTTTTGTTTTTTCCATATCACAACACTCTAACATACAATATAATTTATTTATTTATTTATCATGCCAAGTATTCCTTCTCTTATTCTCCATCAGAATGTAAGCTCATCAAGGGCAAGGTTCTTTATTCTGTCTCATAATATATCCCAAGCACTCCAAAAAGTGCATGTAGTATAGTAAATTCTCAGCAAATCTGCACTGACTGAATGCATGTTTGGGGTGTGTGTGTATGTGTGTGTGTGTGTGTGTGTGTGTGTGTTAGTAGGGATTGAACCCAGGGGCGTTCTACTTCCAATCTACACTCCGGCCCTTTTTACTTTTGGGGGTTGTTTGTTTGAAATGGGGCCTCACAAGGTTGCCCTCTGTCTCAGTCTCCCAAGTACTGGGATTACAAGAGTGTGCCACCCTGCCCGGCTACAAGTGTTTCTTTTATTCCTCTAGAAATCACTGCCAATGCTTTTCTCCTTGAAATGCTGCCTTCCAGTACTCCCAACCTGAAGCTTCCATTTGGTCATTCTCCTCATAGGACTCAGCTGTGGAGCCAAGAAGAGGAACAGCATTTTGCTTACTCATCAATCACCAATATTCTTCTCCTAGGAGTAAAAAATTAGCCATATTACAGGCCCCATACCTGATAAACTTGAGGAAATAGATGCTCAGATATGTCTGAATCTTAGTTTTTGCTAAGACACATTGCTGCTACATAAAAACCAAGATGATTGAGGACCAGGGGTACACCTCAGTGGTAGAGCATTTGTCTAGCATGTGTAAGGCCTTGGGTTTGATCCCTAGCACTAAAACAAAAAGCTAATTGGATTAGGTAACTTCTGGTATTTTCTAGTTCAAATGTCTTTATATTTCAACTTAGTTTTAACAGTTAAGGTTCATTTTCCAAAGTAGTAACTATTCTTAATGTTTGTTCTAAGTATGATCCTTTAAATACAATGACCTCAAAGCTGTTCTGTGAGTTTCTTATCATGAACATGCCATTTATCCTGGTGAAGGACTTGACATTTCTGAATGATCATTCAATTCATTCAGTGACATTTTTTCCTTCCAGTGAATCAAGTGGTCATTTGACAGAACTGTCTAAAGAAACGAGTTGCCAAAGAATGTTTGGGAAGGTTGCAGCAAGACATTGTGGCCTCTATAAAAGTGAAAATGAACAAGGTTCTTTGGGATATATTTAGCTTTCCCTTGTCTAATGCATCATTTGGCAAGGTACATGGTACTCAATTAAGATAGAGTAGGCAGAGTATTCGAAGGCTCATGTTGGCTTTTCCTGGGAGACACTAGTTTTTGTGACCTATTTTTTTTATAGTTGCTTACTTTCTAAAACCATTTTGAAGTAATTATGGCTTAACAAAAGCTACAAAGATAGAGAGAGAGATCTGTATATCCTTCACCTAGTTTCTCTCAATGGTTACAGCTTACAAAAACTAAATACAATATTAAAACCAAGAAATTGGTACTAGTACTGTGTGTGTGTGTGTGTGTGTGTGTGTGTGTGTGTGTGTGTGTGTGTGATTCTATTCCATTTGATCACAGGTGTAGACTCATTGCAACCATCTCTGTAATTCAGATATAGAAGTATCCATCACCATAAAGATTCCCCTAGTGCTAGTGCTTTATACTGATAACCTTCCTCCTCTCTATGTAACCTATTTTTAACTATTAAAGAAATGTGCTCCCTCAGATGGGACTTTCCTATTGTGACATATGTATACCTAAAAACTTCAAGAATGCTCCTGCATCATTTTCATGACCAAGAAATCCCTGACAACTTGTCAGACATCTGTTTTGAGCCTGGGCTCACAGCTATCAGTTTACTTTAGTGTCATAAAAAAAACCTAAGATATATCAGAGCCTTTCTAGGGGTACTTAACATTCAAATATATTCTAGTTAACTTATTCTATTCTTGTCCTGGTTAAAGCATGGATTTTCTAAAAAAAAAATCTCCTTAGTGAGCAATTATTTAAAATGGCTGCTCCAATGACCTAGTTACATGCTCAATAAGATAATGCAATCTATATCCAGTGCTCTGAAGAATAACATTCAATCACTTTCCACTTTCTCTCTCTCTCCAATGTGTAAAAGAGCTATGCATCTTAAGTGTCTAAATTCCAAACCCTCTCATTACAGCAGAAACATTCACCATTTTTTCTCCTCTTACTATACTTCCCTTCCCGTTTCCAGCTTTTCTTCCTGTAAGATTTAGTCTCCTTGTCTTTTCACAACAGTCCATCCCCAAAAGACATTGAAGTCAATTTTACCTGTGCAAGTTTGGCTATCACACAATTTTCAGGGATTGAACCTAGAGGCACTCTACCTCCAAGCTACATCCCCAACTCTTTTTTTTTTTTGAAACAGGGTCTCACTAGATTGCTAAGTATCTTGATAAGTTGCTGATACTGGTCTTGAATCTGTGATCCTCTTGTCTCAGTCTCCCAGGTCCTGGGATTACAGGCATGTGTCACCACGCACAGCTCACATAAATTTTTATAATCTGCTTCTGTCACTCTAAACATGACATTTTTCTATGCCATTAAAACACTTCGTTATTGTGTATGTATGTGGAGGGGGGTACTGGGGATTAAAACCAGGAGCTCTACCTCTGAGCTATTCCCCAAGCCTTATTTTATTTTTTGAAACAAAGTCTCAATTAATTGCCATATGCTGGCCTTGAACCTACAATCCTCCTGTCTCAGTCTCCTGTATTGGGATTACAGGCATGTGCCACCACACCTGGCTCAACACTTAATTATTCTTAAGGGCTGAATAAGAATTCTAGCAAGAGTACATTAAGCTGATGTGTGTCCATACTTTATGCTAAAAACATTTAGGAATGCTGGATAAAATATAATATGCAAACAAATTTTAATACATAATCTGGCTTGGAAGGAAAGTAAGTTCTCAGGGACTACAAGGAAAGAAAGAAATCATAGCCAGAACTAGGATGACTATCTCAGGTTTAGCATGGAAAGTTCTACATCCAAGGAAATTCCTCCATTCTGGGCAACCAACATGACTGGCCATCCATGCCCATGTCAGTAACTAAGGGGAAGCTTATATGAAAGAGACTTGTAGGTATTTCTGCCCACTTATGAACTCAAGGAGCTAGATCAAGCATTCTTGATTTTTTTATTAGTCCCAATTATCTATGTGCTAATTCTCTTAAATGTTTTATGTAAATATTACATATGCAAATGATGATAGTCTCTTTTAGTGTTTAGAAGTCATTTATTTGTTATATAATTTCTTTGGCTAGTTTCTCTAGTATTTTATTTAACAATAGCTGTGATCTCAGACATTATTGCCTAGCTCTTAACCTTAAAGAGAATGATCCTAAATTTTCTCCTTTAAGTTTATTTTTTATAAGGTTAGGGGACTTCCCTGCTATTTCTAGTTTACTAAGATTTTTTAAAATCATAAATGATTGTTATTTATTCACTGGTTTCTTCTGAACTTTTTCAGAAAATTATCAGTACATTTCGAGCCGGGTGTGGTGGCGCATGCTTTTAATCCCAGCATTCGGTAGGCTGAGACCGGAGGATCTGGGTTCGCGGCCAGCCTCAGCTACCTAGTGAGGCACTCCGCAACTTAGTGAGACTCGGTTTCAAAATAAAGAATAAAAAATAGGCGTGGTGGCGCACACTTGTAATCCCAGCATTCGGGAGGCTGATACCGGAGGATCCAGGTTCGCGGCCAGCCTCAGCTACCTAGTGAGGCACTCCGCAACTTAGTGAGACCCGGTTTCAAAATAAAGAATAAAAAATAGGGCTGGGGGTATAGCTCGGAGGTAGAATGCCCCTGAGTTCAATCCCCAGTGCCGCAAAAAAAAAAAAAAATAGGGCTGGGGGTGTAGCTCGGAGGTATAATGCCCCCGAGTTCAATCCCCAGTACCGCAAAAAAAAGAGAAAATTATCAGTACATTTCTTCATCAGTCTATTAGTGTAATCATATTCCTACATATTCCACCTTTGAAACATCTTTGCACTTCTGGAATAAAGCTTACTTAATAAATTGTTGAATTATAGACAGACACACATTTTTTGTATTTATATTTGTAAGTTAAATTGCCCTTTAATATTCTTTTCTTGTGCTATCTCAGGTTGGTCCTGATATTCAGTTTCATAATCATGATGGGACTGAACTTTGCATCTATCAGACTCTCTACCAAAGGTTGTCCACAGAACGAAGTAGATCTTGTTTTTGACAATTTGGTAATTCTTGGTTTAAACTCTAAATGTCTACGGAATCAGGGAGAATGTCCATCATCCCTCATTTTAAAGCAGTCACCCTGATCAGGTAAAATGAAAACTCTCTATCAGAGGTACTTCTCATTTAGCTTGTGTGCTTTCATCTAAAACAGATATAGTAATGGCTTGAAGGAAATGACTCTGTTAATGTTTGCATATTAGTGACACGCTTAGAATCTAGCCATCTATCTCTGGCAGGGCTTAATCATCCGTGTCAGACATGATTTGGTAATGCACTAGGCACTGATGTTGTAGATGGCACTCTGAACAACCTGATTTCCTTCCTACTCTTCTGGGGAGCCCTTTGGCTTTTAATATTTAGTAATAACAACCCTCAACTTTTCATCTCTGAATTTATTCTTCATCACTGTTTGCCTGCCTGCCACTCTAAGCTCAGATTCTTTGCCCATTTCATAGTAACCTTTGTCAGCATATTCTGCTACCTGGATTATAATGTTAAATAGTGGCCAAAGATATTGCCATTTCTTTCTTTCAGATTGTGTTTATCTTCTTCATAGATTATAGCTGTTATCACTAAAATTTAAATCTTATATTCTAAAGTGTATGTTTCTTTATATAGTTGTTTTAATATTTATTTATATCCAAATAACTCTGTTTCCTGTTCTTTTTCACTTCATTTACCTTGAATGCAGCTCTAATAATTCACAGCAGCATTATCAGATTCTTGGGGAATAACTTTGAAGGCAATCATTTGTTTACTGAACTCTGGTAATCATTTTGTATACATAACTTTTTTGTAGGATTTCAGTTAGTGTTGGATATACCTGTTCATCATAGCAAAAGTGAAGAACTATATAAATCACTTTTGTTTCCAATTCAATCATCAAATGGGTATTTTGTTTGTAATATATACTATCTACTGCATTCCAGGTACTGTCTAAGCATTTGGGATTATGGTGATTAATTTTATCTATCAACATGATGGACTACAGGGTCCCCAAATATTTGGTCAAGCATTATTCTTGGTATGTCTGTAGAGTAGTTTTTGGATGAGATTAATATTTAAATTAGAATGTTAAGCAAAGCATTTTGCCTTCTTTTGTGTTGGTGGGCTTCATACAATCAGCTGAATAGCTGACTAGAACAAAAACCTTCCCCACCAAGAAGGAATTCTTTCTGCCTGAATACCTTTGAAGTGGAATACTGGCTCTTCCTGGTTTCCCAGTCTGTCAACCATTAGGAACTATACGGTCCACTCTCCTGGTGTTCAAACCTTCCTTGATCTCCAGCTTGCAGAATGACCCTGAAGATTTTAGGAACTTGTATACCTACATAATTGTATCAGCTAATTCCTTACATTAAATATCTACACACACACACACACAGAGTATTCTTTTTCGGAAGAACTCTGATTAATCTAAAGACACATTAATGAACAAAACATAAAAATCCCTTCCCTTGCCAAGCTTGGTGGTGCACACCCATAATCCTAGTACTTGGGAGGCTGAGACAGGAGAATTGCAGGTTTCAGGCCAGCCTCAGCAATTTCGTAAGACTCTCAGCTACCTAGCAAGACTCTGTTCCAAAACAAAACATAAAAAGGGCTGTTGGTGTAACTCTGAGGTAGAATGCCTCTGAGTTCAATCCCTGGCACCCCCCCCACACACACACATACACAAATAAAACTTTCCCTAGTACAGCTTACATTTGGCAGGGGAATGTAAATAACGATAAGCAAAATAAATAATCAGATCACATAGTAGGCTCACAGGTGATAAAACACTATGAAATAAAAACAATGTGAGGTGGGAATCAAGAGGGCAAGTTTCATTTTAAAATGTGCTTCAGGAAGATGGCAACTGAGTGAAACAACTTACCCCAGACGCTGTGATTTCGAACTAAATTTACCATAAAAAGAGCTTCTTAACAGAAGAAAAAATACTACAAAAAAAGCGAAATTTGAACTATAACTAAAGAAGATCCAGAAAGCAGACCTAGGAGAGCAAGGGAGCCGGCCGCGCTGCAGCCCAGTGCCACCACGCTGAAGAGCTAGGCTGTCGAGATCGGACTTGGAGCAGCGGAGACCAGCCTGATGCTGTGAGCTGCAAACTACACGGCAGACACAGCTAAAATTCCAGGCGTGGCATGGGCACCCCCGGGTCTCCACGCACTATCCAGGCGGGTATTCCCACACCATCCATAGCTCCTGGAACACATGGGATGATCAGCGTAAGCTCGCGCGGGTCTGCCTCTGCACTCCACCCCAGAGATGGAAAAGTGAGCGACGGCACAACAGAGTCTGAAACAGGACAGCCACGAATCCAGCTTCTTGACGGAAGGAAGAGAAGGAGTACTTGAAACGTGAGTGTGAACTGTGATCGCCTAAACAGAGCCCAGGAGGAACAGGGGAGCCAGTGCGCAGCAGCCACCATCTTGGCCGCCAGCCCCTTCCAACCAACTTCCTGCCTGCTATCCAGAACATCATTGTCCTATCTCACCCCCAGTGACCAGAGGTGGAACAAGCCGAGCAGCAGGGATCCGTAAGTGGACTATAACCCTGGGATGCAGAGTTCACAATACAAAGGATAGACTCAGACATCTGCCGTTCTAGAGTCTAGACAGGGCCAGAAAGGCAGAGGATCCCAGTGCACATAGGGCATCTGGAAAGGCCTAGCATTTAGAATGCAAAAGCAAAACGCAGACAGAGACGCAGCCAGGCCCAGTGGAGAGTCCAGAGACATAAGCTAGCAGCGGGAGAAACACCAGAGGCATAAGCTAGGAGCAGGAGAAATCCTTTGCCTGAACTGACATAGCAAATAAAAAATCTCAGAGACACACTTCAAAATTTAAGCTCCGTACTTACGAACTAGCAGAGTGATTACTTTAGTGTCTGGTTGCTATTTGTAGATTTTGGTTCTTTTTTTTTTCTTTTATTTTTTTCTTCTTTTTTGGTGATAAGATTTATATGTTTATACTCTGTTTTCATTTTGTATTGCCTTGATTTATATATGGTTGTTTGGATGATTACTTGCTTTATTATTTCTTGCTTAGTTTTTGAATCCCCTCCTTGTTCCTTTTACATGCTTCCCCGCCCTCCCCTCTGTATTCCTCTCCACAACACTTTACGTCCTCTCATTGCTTTTCCCCTTTTTCCTGTCATATATCACTATTAACCATTTCTAATCTTTACAACATATCACTTCAAAACACTCAACCTCTTATTCTGCTGGAACACACTCTCTTCTTTACCCTATTCCTGCATTCATTACTGTGACCTCTCACCCAAACTTTATCTCTGAACACAACCTGTCACCTCTAAACCCCCACTGCAGAGACTGGACAAGAAAACTTGCAAAAACAACAAAGATATAAACTGAAGAACAGGGGAACCATGGGAAGGAAAAGTAACAAAGAAACAATGAGCTACCACAACCCCTCAATAACAGATCTCACCAACCCAGAATGGCAGAGACTACCAGAAGAACACTTCAGATCTTTAATACTAGAAACAACATAGGGATTTCAGAAGGAATGTAGGCAGAGCATTAAGGAAATAAAGGAAGACATAAAGGAACAAATAAACAGAGAATTCGATGACCTAAAAAGAAACCAAAGAAAAGCATTGAAGGAAGTGAAAGATAATTGAAATGAAGGCATCAATTCAAACTATCAACAGCAGATTAGACCACATGGAAAATAGAATATCACTCTTAGAGGATGAACACACCAAAAATGAATCTATAGTACATAACTTAGAAAAAAATATGACAGTACGAATTGGACATCGAAGAGAAAAGAGCTAACCTAAGAATATTAGACATAGAAGAGGGATTAGAAGTTGAAACATATGGAATAAAAAATCTCTTCAAAGAAATAGTAAAAGAGAATTTTCCAAACATAGAGAAGTCGACACACAGGTACAGGAAACATACAGAACTCCCTCAAGACAAGACCAAAGAAGAGGTTCACCACACCACATAATAATCAAATTGACCAATGTAGAGGCAAAGGAGAAAATCTTAAAGGCAACGAAAGTAAAAGGCCAAGTGACATTTAGAGGCAAACCAATTAGAATCACGCCAGACCTCCCAAATCAAGTCATGAAAGCCAGGAAAGGATGGAGTAACATATTCCAAACACTGAAAGAAAATAACCTGCAACCAAGATTCTCATACACAGCGAAACTCTCTCTTAAAATTGACGGGGATATAAAAATCTTCCATGACAAACAGAAAATGAAGAAATTTATGTCTTCCAAACCAGCACTAGAGAAACTACTTAAAGAGATTAACTACAAAGAAGAACTAACGAGTAAACGTAAGAACCAGAGAAACAATAATCTCCAGGAAGCAAACAACTAAGCAAAGAAGAATAAACACCAACACGAAAAATAGAAGTCAAAACTCAAAATGTGAGGAATTAAAAATCATCTCTCAATAGTCACACTGAATATAAATGGTTTCAACTCCCCAATAAAAAGGAACAAGGTGGCAAAATGGATTAAAACCCAGAATCCTTCTATATGCTGCCTACAAGAAACACACCTTACAAGCAAAGACTCTCACAAACTAAAGGTGAAGGGCTTGAGTAAGGTAATCCATGCCAATGGAACTCAAAGACAAGCAGGAGTAGCAACTATAATATCAGATAAACTAGACTTCAAGCCCAAGCTTAGAAGAGATAAAGCAGGTCATTTTTTACTAGTAAAAGGAACAATCCAGCAAGAGGAAATAACAATTATCAACATCTGTGCCCCCAAAACAGGTGCAGCCACTTATAAAACAAACTCTGTATGATATGAAGACACACATAGATCCCAACACACTAATACTAGGAGACTTCAATACTCCTCTTACATCTCTAGATCATTCCTCTAAACAAACGGTCAGTAGAGAAGCCTCAGACCTAAAGGACACCATAAACAAAATGGAACTATTAGACAAACATAGACTCTTGCACCCAACTACAAGTGAATTCACATTTTTCTCATCTGCACATGGAACCTTCTCCAAAATAGACCACATTCTCGGCCACAAAGTGAGCACTGGCAAATTCAAAAAATGCAACAGTATTCCCTGCATCTTCACAGACCACAATGGAGTGAAACTAGAAATAAACTCCAGGAAGACCCAAAGTAACCAAGTAAGCGCATGGAGACTGAACACCACACTGCTGAATGAAGAGTGGGTCATAGAAGAAGTAAAGGGAGAAATTAAAAATTTCCTAGAAACCAACAAAAACAGAGATACAACATATCAAAACCTCTGGGACAACTTGAAGGCAGTACTAAGAGGGAAATTTATAGCACTGAGTGCCCACATAAGAAGAACGGAAAGCCACCAAATAAATAACCTAATGACACAGCTCAAAGCTCTTGAAAAACAAGAACAATCTAGCCCCAAAACCAGTAGAAGACAGGAAATCACGAAAATCAGAGGGGAAATTAATGAATTAGAGAATAAAAAACAACACAGAAGATTAACAAAACCAAAAGCTGGTTTCTTGAAAAAGTAAACAAGATAGATAAACCACTGGCCAATCTAACCAAAAGAAAGAGAGAATCAACCCAAATTACCAAAATAGGAGATGAAAAAGGTGGTATTACCACTGACAGTATGGAAATACAGAAGATAGTCAGAAACTATTTTGAAAAACTATACTCCAAAAAAATGGAAGATCTAGAAGAAATTGAGAAATTCCGAGACACATACAACCTCCCTAAATTGAGTCAAGAAGATATCGAAAACTTAAACCGACCAATAACAATCAAAGAGATAGAAACAGCAATAAAGAGTATACCATCAAACAAAAGCCCAGGACCAGATGGTTTTCCAAGTGAATTTTATAAAACATTTTTAGAAGAGCTAAACCCAATACTCCCCAAGCTATTCCGTGAAATAGAAAGAAATGGGACCCTCCCAAACACATTCTGTGAAGCCAATATCACACTAATAACAAAACCAAATAAAGACAGCTCAAGAAAAGAAAACTATAGGCCTATATCATTGATGAACTTAGATGCAAAACTGCTAAACAAGATACTAGCAATGCGCATTCAAAACCACATCAAGAAAATTATACACCATGACAAAGTCGGATTCATCCCAGGGATGCAAGGCTGGTTCAACATTCGAAAAACAATACACGTAATTCACCACATAAACAGACTCAAAGACAAAAATCACATGATCATCTCAATTGATGCTGAAAAAGCCTTTGACAAGATCCAACACCCATTCATGCTAAAAGCACTGCAAAGAATCAGAATAGAAGGAACATACCTCAAAATCATAGAGGCAATATACAATAGGCCTACAGCCTACATCATAATAAATGGAGAAAAACTGCAAGAGTTCCCACTAAAAACAGGAACAAGACAAGGATGTCCATTATCACCTCTTCTGTTTAATATAGTACTCGAGGCTTAGGCTCGTGCAGTGCCATCCCAGCTCACCTCTCCCCACAGAGCCGGAGCAGAGATAACTGCGCTCCAGAGCTTGAATCAAAACTGCCACAGGAACAGCTTCTCGACAGAAGGAAGGAAAAGCAAATCAGCTTAAAAGATTGGTTGTTTTTTAGCTTTTGCTAGATCCTAGAAGTCAACACCTGAAACCCACCAAAGACACCAATAGAGAAGGCAGAAGAAATACCAGAGTAATTGCAACTCAGTACAAGATACCATTCACAGAGAGAAAATAAAAATAAGAAACCTACAAATTCAGAGAAAGCGTGCAAGAGCAGCAAAGTTATAAATTTAATAACAGGGAAACCATGAGAAGGAGAAACACCAAAGAAACAATGAGTCAACATGACCCCACAATAACAGAACTCAATGACACTGACTGGCAGAGCTTACCAGAAAGACAATTCAGATCTTTAATAATAGAAGTGATACAAAACTTCCAGAAAGAATGCAGGGAGAACTGGAAAGAAATAAAGGAACAAATAAACAAAGAATATGACACCCTGAGCAGGAATCATAGAGAAGCCTTGAGGGAAGTGAAAGATGTAAAAGATGCAATAATAGAAGTGAAGGCATAAATACGAACTATAAACAATAGATTAGACCATATGGAAAACAGAATATCACTCCTAGAAGATGACCATTCCAAAAACGAATCCATTATACATAATCTAGAAAAAAAAAATTGACAGTATGAATCTGACATCAATGAGATCTGGGCCAATTTTAAAAGAGCTAATCTAAGAATAATAGGCATAGAAGAGGGATTAGAAGTTGAAACTAATGGAATAAACAACCTTTTCAAAGAAGTAATATCAGAGAACTTTCCAAACATAGAAAGAGAAATTGGCACACAGGTGCAGGAAACATATAGAACCCCCTTCAGACAAGACCAAAGAAGAGGTTC
>PVLC010033002.1:0-17776 GCA_004027655.1 Graphiurus murinus | reverse complement strand
GTCTTGAACCTATGATTTTCAGGGACTGTAGCCTCCCAAGTATTGAGATTACATGTGTATGCCACCATATGTGACCATGAGGGGCTCTGAGCAGGGAGTGAGACTGACATGTTTCTGATATGGTTTCTGGGCTGGACTCAGTGGGGCTCCAGACTAAAAGTCCAAAGATGAAGGAACCAGTGTACAGCAAAGTCTCCCCCCACACACCAGCATGGTTGCAGGGTGCCTTCCATGCAGACCTTTATTTAATCCTCAAGAGAACTGTGAAGTAGGACTGTTTATACCCTTGGACAGAATGGGAAACCAAGACCTCAAAGGGTTGAGTGGCTCCTCTGTGCCATACTTTTAGTAAATGAAAGGGCCCAGATTGGTTCCTAGGTCTCTTGTTGCAAAGTCTAAGATAATGTCAATATATGAGGAGGCTCATATTGGCAGCTCACAAAAGCACTGCCTATGGGGATGATAAACATTCAAGCATCAGCCTTTGGGTCCCACAGAGAATGAAGTCTTCCCGCTGATATCGATCGACGCTCCTGTCACTTCATCACTGGATCCTGACCTCCGAGCCGGGTAGAGGCGTCCCCTAAGCATTCATTCTGTGAAAGTTAAGGGAGGCATAGTGGACCTCCTCTTCCATGCCTATGGCAGGCAGAGCCTCGGGGGAGCTTGAGGGCTCAGTGGGGCTCTGCAAATTGGGTTTCTGCTGGTAACTCTGTGTGGAGAAGAAAGAAGGGGTCACAGCAGGGCAGTAGGGAGAGGAGACAGGAGAAGGCAGAGAGGCTCCATGCAGTGAATTCCATCTGGCCTGGACAGATAGTTCTTCATACTTCCATTCTTTCACCAAATCTATCTTTCTTTCTTTTTCTTTTTCCTTTTTTGAGGTCCTGGGGATTGAACACAGGAGCATTCTACCTCTGAGCTACACTCCTTGCCCTATCTTATTTTTTGAAAAAAAATTTTTTTTTCTGCGGTACTGGGGATTGAACTCAGGGGCATTCTACCTCCGAGCTATACCCCCAGCCCTATTTTTTATTCTTTATTTTGAAACTGAGTCTCACTAAGTTGCGGAGTGCCTCACTAGGTAGCTGAGGCTGGCCGCGAACCCAGATGCTCCGGTCTCAGCCTCCCGAATGCTGGGATTACAAGCGTGTGCCACCACGGCTGGCTTACTTTTTGAATTGGAAACAGCACTTTGCTAAGTTGCTGAGGCTGACCTCAAATGTGGGGTCCTCCTGTCTCAGCCTCCCAAGTACTAGGATTATGGGTGGGCACTACCACACCCAGCTTAAATGTTTCTGAAGCCACCACTTATTATTATTCAACACACAGAGCACTTAATTCATATATGGAAAATACTGTTATTTTGCCCATTTCTCAGACAGGTAAGCTAAGTCTTGGAGAGGTCAGGTGCTTCCCAAGGTCTCACATCTATTGATCACAAACTCAGCTTTGTATCTTTCTGAGAACCCCACTCTGCTCAGCACTGAATACAAAGTAGGGGAGTAAGACAGAGATGGGCCCTGTGGCTTCCAGTATTAGAGGACACAAAGACAAGTAGATTGTTAAATAAGCATGGAGATACAAGAGAGAGGTAGAATACCGAATTTAACCAGACCCGATCTGGTCCTTGTGAGCTCACAGCGTGGTGGGGGAAGCCATGGGAATACAGTTGCATCAGGTGTGAGCAGCCCTGCACCAACAGGTGGTGCAACATCACAGGAGACATAGCATTGGGCGCTGCTGGAAATGGCAGTGGTTTACAGAGCATAGACATTTTTTCTGTTGCAGGCCCATTTCTTGGCTTTGGTTTTACACAAGGTTTCTCGAAAGTGTCCTTGGAGCCCGGCATGCACATCTGTAATCCCAGGACTTGGGAGGCTGAGACAGGAAGATCCCAGGTTTGAGGACAGATTCAGCAACTTAGCAAGTCCCTGTTTCCAAATGAAAAATAAAAAGGGCTGGGGGTGTAGCTTGGAGGTAGAATGTCTCTGAATTCAATCCCCAGTATCACACACACATACACACACACGCGTGCGCGCGCGCACGTACACATATAAAGAGTCCTTGATACTCAGAGTTCTCGCTTCTTCTCCTCCCTATCTCTCTTGAATTCTCACCAATCAAAAGAGTTTTCTCTCTCCATCAGCCTGACAGATCTGCCTTTGTCAAGACCAGCTGTGATACCACTTAGTTTGGGGTCATTTCTCTGACCCCCGTCTTTCTGGACCTATCGGCATTTTGCGCACATATTCTATCTCCTCTCCTTGAAGCCCCATCTCCCCAGCAATGCCAGCTCCTTGTTTATTTTCCTCAACAGCTACTCCTTCTCTCTCTTCTTACCTTCCTCCCCTCATCTCCCAACTCTAATGACAGAGGATTCCATGGCTTTGTCCGTGGACCCTTCTCTTCTTTGTGTGTGTCCACTCTCAGACACCAAAAGTCTTTCCCGGCCCCCTCTCCAGAGTCCATCAACTTGTTATCTCCACCTGATGTCTCAGAGGCTCCCCTAACACACAGAAGTCAAAACAACATTTGATCCTCTTGAAGTTTTGCTGCTCCTTCAGTCTTGGCCGTGTCAGTCATTGATAGTCCCATTCTTTTACGTTTCTCGGGGCAACCACTGTGGTGTCAGTGGTGACACCTGTGGACATCTGTGGCTTCTACAGACATCCGTGACATCTTTAATGTCTATGATACGGATGAGGCAGAGTTGGCCAGCCATCTTTTCTCCTGCCTCATATGGAGTCTGTCACTCCACTAGCAAGCCCTGTTGGCTCAGCCTTCAAGACGCAGCCAGCATCCGTCATCGGTACCCGGCGCTGCCTCAGCCCTTCCTTCCTCCTGGAACTCGACCCCCCTCCTGCCTCATCTCCTCGCCTCCACCCTGCGTGTGCAGGCTTCCTCAACACCACAGTCAGAGTGACACCATTAAAGTAAGTGTCAGAGCTGGGCATGGGGGCGCACGGCTGTAATCCCAACACTTGGGAGGCTGAGACAGAAGGATTGCAGGTTCAAGGCTCAGCAAAGTAGTATGACTGTTGGCAACCTAGTGAGACCCTGTTTTAACAACAACAACAAAATAATAATAAAGTAAAGCATTCTTTAAAGCTTAGCAATTACCATTTCAGTAAAAAATTAGACTACCACACTGTGGCAATATAAGTAGTGATACTGGGGTTCAGTGGCTGCCTCTTACCCCTTCCAGTGAAAATTAGTCAACATCACTAAAACTTCAATGCCAATAATCTACTCTGTGAAGTTAGTGAAATTAGTTAGCAAGTGATACCAGTTCAGAAAGTTAGGGTCACTCTCAATCAGAACATTTAGCTTTGCTTTTATTCCTGACTTTGTGCTACCTCCTGGAAAACTAAGTTGAACAGAGAGAGATTAGAAATATGTATGCTTTGGTATGAAATAATTGTGACAAGCACAGATCAGAGAATCTCTGTCAATAAAGACAACTCTTCTAAGATTGCATAATTTTTTGACAGTATTTGATGAACACTCTCGTTAGGTTGATACTGCTGCAGCTCTCTTTAAAGAATTTCTGGGATAGGAATCCAGTTAATTTTAATAATCTACTTACAGAATCCAGGTATGCATAAATTAAGGACTGCTGAAAAATACAAAGCTATGTGGTCTTTACTTTCAAAAACATCTGTGACAGATTTAAAAAAAAAAAGAATGTAGCTGAGGTAGGCCAATAATAATAGAAGACATTTAGTTAAATTTGAATTTCAGATTTAAAAAAAACAAATAATGTTTTAGTATATGACCCAAGTATTGCATGTAACATTTATGCAAAACATTTTTTCTGTTTATTTAAAACTCAAATTTTTTTTTCCGGGTGTTCTACATTGTATCTGTCTGCCTCAGGTTCAGAGTGAGTTGGCAGAATAATGGACATAAATAAAAAGAATGCAAAACTCCAGCTTCACAAGCTAACTGCATATAGTGGTTATAAACTCTCTACATTATTTTAAAATAAGCAATAAGGTTATTGTTGTAATATAACTATATAATGTCCCAGTTCATTTAAAAGACTTTTCGAAATTTTTTTAGGAAATTTTTTTTTTTAAATTTCCTATGACTTGGAATGATTTCATTGGTAGGTTTAACAGGAGAGAAACTAGGAGGGAGAATGAGACTGAATTAATTTTACGTGTTACTCACTTTTCAAAATACATGCTTAAGATACCATTTCCATTCTTGTAGTAAAACATTTTGTAAACATTTTTGTAAATAGATTGGAGTTTTATCCAAATTCTATCTTTGATATTGATACTCTGTTGGTAAATATTCAACTAACTATTTTTTCAATAACTAAATATTCAACTAACTAATTATTCAATGTTTTAATTTTTTTCCTTTTTCGTGATACTGGGGATTGAACCCAGAGGCATTCTACCTCCAAGTTACACCCCTAGCCCTATTTTTATTCTTTATTTTGAAACAGGTTCTCACTAAGTTGCAGAGGGCCTCACTAAGTAGCTGAGTCTGGCCGTGAACCTGCGATCCTCCTATCTCAGCCTCCCAAGTACTGGGATTACACGCATACGTCACCATGTCCATGAAAAAAAAATTTTTTTTTTTCGGTACTGGGGATTGAACTCAGGGGCATTCTACCTCCGAGCTACACCCCTAGCCTTATTTTTTTGAAACAGGGCTTCACTAAGTTGCTGAGGCTGGTCTCAAACCTGCAATCCTTCTGTCTCAGCCTCCCAAGTACTGGGATTACAAGCATGCGCCACCACGCCTAGCTGCAAACTATCTTTTCAATATCAATCTTCTCCTGATCGACTGGCCTTGCCATACCTGAAG
Source organism: Graphiurus murinus (assembly GCA_004027655.1). Taxonomy (NCBI): domain Eukaryota; kingdom Metazoa; phylum Chordata; class Mammalia; order Rodentia; family Gliridae; genus Graphiurus; species Graphiurus murinus. Next base: position 12,955 of record PVLC010033002.1, on the reverse strand, counting down.
AAGACTAAAACATAAATGATAAAGCAAGGGGACAGGGAACAAGCTTAACTCTGGACATGCTGACTGTGGCCCAACTGTGAGGACAGTCAAAGCACAGTGTTAATTAGGCTTCCTCTCCTCCTTTGGGTAAAGGCCACTGTTCTATGAAAAATAGCTAAACGTGTCCTTAAAGCCACAGTGCCTTCTGTAACTCTGTGTCTGCCCCAGCAAGTGGCCACCTTTGCTCTGCTTTGATTTATAAATTGGGCAGGGACTGTCCACTGTGCAGAAGTCCCTTGTGCAAGTCGCTCTCTTGTATTTAGCCAGCGGCCACTGAGTTGTGGAGGCCTCCCGTGTTCATCTCGTTCATTCCCCGGCAGCTGAACTACAGGCATGTCTCATCCTTCCTCAGTGCCTGCCTTGCTTCTTTTTCTGACTGGCTGGATTCAGCCTTGATGGGCTATACAACAACCACCCAGCGAGGCATCCCAATGGCAGCCTAGATTCCAGGTGGACACCTGTCCACACACTCACCGGGGCGGCTGGCCTGCCGTCAGTGTGGACACGCGTGCCCACTGCTGTCCTGGCTGCTCTCCTCCTGTGGGTCTTCACTCTGATGGGAGACACCAGGGTCTGTGAGCTTGGTTTGCTCAGGCTATGGGGACACTGTCATGAGCCTGGGACAAGTGACCGTGACAGGTATAGGTTAGCACTAGCCCAGTGGCCTTTGTAAATAAAACTTTGTAACTAGGGCCCCTTCTCCCCATCCCCTTCCTGAAAGTCTGGGGCCAGGGGCCAGGAGCAGACCAGTGCTGGCCCAGCAGCTTCAGCCCAGATCCTCAACATACTGAATGCCCTGACCTTGGCCCAGGCCTTCACGGCCCCACAAGATCCCCGGGCCCACCCCGACCTGGAGCTGAGACTTACATGAAGATGGTGAAATAGAGACAGACAGCGAGCAGGGCTGTGACGCCAGCCCCCCAAAGGCCTCCCCGGACCACTTCTGCTAAGGCTTTATTCCTTTGATTCCCTGCAGATAGAAAAGACTTGGGGTAGCCGGGCGTGGTGGCACACATTTGTAATCCCAGCATTCGGGAGGCTGAGACCGGAGGATCCGGGTTCGAGGCCAGCCTCAGGCACTCCACAACTTAGTGAGACCTGGTTTCAAAATAAAGAATAAAAAATAGGGCTGGGGGTATAGCTTGAAGGTAGAATGCCCCTGAGTTCAATCCCCAGCACCGCAAAAAAAGAAAAAGAAAAGAAAAGACTTGGGGTGAATTCCAATCTTATTTATTTTTTGTACTAGGGATCAAACCCAGGGGCATTTTACATCCAAGCTACACCCCCAGACTTTTTTGTTGTTGTTTTTGTTTTTGTTTTGTTTTGTTTTGTTTTGAAACAGGGTCTCAGTAAGTTGTGGAAGGCCTTGCTAAGTTGCTGAGCCTGGCCTCGAATATACCATCCTTCTGTCTCTGCCTCCCAAGTACTGGGATTATAGGCATGGGCCACCACGCCTGGCTCTGAAGGCTATGTTTTTTTTTTAAGTCCCTGAACCAGTCTGTGGCTGGAGGGAAATTAAGTACATCCTTTTGTGTGGACAGGGAAGAAGTTGCTGGTTAACCCCACATGTCCCCCCCATATGTGGGTGAGCAGGTCTGCTGAGGGCCGCTTATGACTAACTTCAAGCCTCTCAACATTGGAACTCTGAGCTCAGTTCTGGCCTAACCTGGCACAGACAATGCACCAGTAACAGCTCCAGGGGTGGAGGTGGTCCCCTGCCTGGGCCAGGTCCTGAGGCAATGTGTGAGATAAGAAGAGAGGATCTTCCCCCTCTTCAGTTTGGGTGAGAGGGTAAGACAAGGTAGAAACCGCAGACATGCAGAAGGACAGAGCCTGTGTTCCTCTAAGTCTCCTAGTGAGCCAGACCTCCAGGACATGGTCACCACAAGTCCCCAGCCTCAGTGCTCCTCACCCTCAGGGCCCAGCACTCACAGGGGAGATCCAGCTGGATGGTTTTCTCCACGGTCACACCAGCCGCCGGGAACTTCACCTGGCAGGTGAGGTTGGTGTCGTGGTCCTGGGGCTGTGGGGTGAGGATGAGCATGGAGGAGTAGCGGGTCTCGGGGCCGAGGGAGGTGACGGCTGATGACATCCAGGAGAAGATGGGGGGCGACCCCCGCTCGCAGGCCCAGGGCACAGAGCAGGTCAGGTTGCTGGAACGACCGGACTCCAGGGTCCCTGACATGAGGATGTCAGGGGTGTGGTTCAGGGCTGGTGAGCAGAGCGGAGACAGACAGGGTCAAGAGGGAGGGTCCAAGCTCCTCCCCTGAAAACCTAATGCTTGACCCCATTACCCCCCACCCATGATGGGACCCCATTCCAGCCCTGCCCTGAGGCCCCCATAACCTTCTGTGGCTGCTCCTGAAGCTGGAGCCTTACCTGTCACATTCACAAAGACTTGGTTCCAAAGGTAATTCCATCTTAAGGTTCCTTTCTCCACCCGGAAGAAGTACAAGCCGTTGTCGTCCCTCTGTGCATCGGTGATGCTCAGGGAGCAGTTGTTGTTCTGCAGGTCCCCAAGGAGTTGGAATCGGCCCCGGGTCTCCTCCTGCACTGATCTACCTGGGTTATTTGTGGCCACTGGAGAGCCGTGGTTTGTATTGACCCCTGTACGAAACCAGTAGCCAAAAACAGGGCTGGATCTTGAGCTGGGGCAGGAGAATCTGCAGGGCAGGAGGATGCACAGACCCTCCTGCACCTCCACCAACTCTGGCACCTGCAGCCTGTAGTCCTCATTCCGTGCCAGGGACCCTGTGGGGAAATGAGGGTCAGCTGGGCACAGTCCTTAGTGCCCCTCTCCAATCGCCACTTACCTGCCCACAGCAGGGCCAGCAGCAGTGGCCACAGCATGTCTGAAGTAGACTGGGTCCCTGTGAGTGAGCAGAGAATGGAGGGCAGTGTCGGGGAATGCCCAGTAGGACCCAGAGAAGCTGGGAGGAGCCGGAGCCCTGGGGGGTTGACAGAAGAGGAACCTCAGATGCACAGGCAGTCAGAGCTTGTCCCTTCCATTTCCTCCACACAGAACAGAGGGAAACACTGAGGTCCGAGACCCCAGAGAAAGGCAGGGGAGCAGAGGCCATATCCTGCCCTGTCTTGGGTGCCTCCCAAGAGCTCCAGGGCTTGGATTAGGACCTGGCACATCCGAGGCATGTGGCACTTGAGAGTCTAGGGTCCTCCCTCTCTGAGGTGCTTTTCTGTGCCCCGGTATTTACACCAGGAGCTGGCCCAGGAGAGGCACAGCCTCATCTAGACCCATGGGGGAGTCCGTCCAGGAGGATACAGGGTCTGTGTGAGCTCCTGAAAATGAACAAGAGTCCTGGGCAAAGTGGAAGCAGTGTCTGTTCACAGACTCATTTGTTCTCTCAGCAAGCGTGTGGTAAGCTCTGTGCCCCAGTGTGGCTGGGGAGGAGGAGAGACATCACTGACCTGTCCCACCTACCCTGAGATGCCCACGCAGGGGCCTCCGGCCCCCAGACACACTCACTGCCGGCTTCAGAGCTGCGGCCTTGGTGACTGTGCCACCTGTGTTAGGATCATATATATATATATATATATATATATATATATATATATATATATTTTTTTTTTTTTTTTTTTTTTTTTTTTTTTTTTTTTTTTTTTTTTTTTTTTGCGGTATTGGGGATTGAACTCAGGGACATTCTACCTTCGAGCTACACCCCCAGCCCTATTTTTTATTCTTTATTTTTGAAACAGGGTCTCACTAAGTTGGGGAGTTCCTCACTAGGTAGCTGAGGCTGGCCGCGAATCCGGATCCTCCAGTCTCAGCCTCCTGAATGCTGGGATTACAAGTGTGCGCCACCACGCCCGGCTATATCATATATATTTTTAAAATATGAGCATGGAAATTTTTTGTGTTATGTGTGTGTGGTACTGGGGATTGAACCAAGGGGTGTTCTATATCCATGAGCTACATCTCTAGCCCTTTTTTAAATTTGTATTTATTTTCTGAAATAGGGTCTGTCTAAGTTGCTGAGGCTGCCCTCGAACCCAGGACCCTCCTGTCTCAGCCTCCCAAGTACTAGGATGAAAAGCATGTGCCATCATGCCCTGTGAGCTCCGAGCATGGTTGTTTTCCCAGCATCTGGTATGCTGGCTTCCCCAGCATCATTGTCATGAGCAGAAGCACACGATGAACCCACATAACACAGGAGGGGGGCAGTGTTCCCTGAACCAGTGCAGAAGAAACTTCTCCACTGATGCAACCCTTGCTGGTATTCACTGCACAGACTTTCAGTATTTCCTCCTCATATGAATTAGCACTTTCTTTCATGCAACAAAAATCTCCCAGTTAAACGGGTCTCAAACATCGTATTTTCAGACAGTGTGTGAGTTTGAAAAATAGATAAAATCAAGTTTTGAGTTCAGCTCCATGATTTTCTTTTTTTTTTTTTTTTTTTTTTTTTGGCGTTACTGGGGATTGAACTCAGGGGCGTTCTACCTCCGAGCTATACCCCCAGCCCTATTTATCCTTTAGGTTGAACCCGGGTCTCACTAAGTTTCGGAGTGCCTCACTAGGTAGCTGAGGCTGGCCGCGAACCCGGATCATTCAGTCTCAGCCTCCCGAATGCTGGGATTACAAGCATCCCCCACCACGCCCAGCCAGCTCCATGATTTTCTATCTCACTCAGCATAGTCTTTAACATCTGGCTTCATTCTCTGAACAAAGTACACATGAGGATGAGGCAGAGGGCTGTGCGGGTGTGTCAATAACTCGTTCCTTTGTGTGTGTGTGTGTGTGTGTGTGTGTGTGTGTGTGTGTGCATGTGTGTGTGTGTGTGTGTGTGTGTGAGCATGTGTGTGTGTGTGCGTGAGCATGTGTGTGTGTGTGTGTGTGTGTGTGTGTGTGTGTGTGTGTGTGGTGCTGGGGAGTGATCCCAGCGGCATTCTACATCTGAGCTACATCACCAGCCATATTTTATTTTTTCTTTTGAAACAGGGTATCCCTAAGTTGCTGGAGGCTTCACTGAGTTGCTGAGGCTGGCCTCAAACCTGTGATCCTCCTGTCTCAGCCTCTCAGGTACTGGATTACAGGTGTGCCCACCACACCAGGCTTCCAGAACTTCTTTCATCTCCCCAGAGTGGAACTCGGCAGCTGTTAGGAGATATCTTCCTATGTACCCCACCCCGTCAACAACAAATCTACTTTCTTTGAATTTGCCTAAGCTAGGTACTTCATATGAGTGGACCCATACATCTTTGCCTTTCATGACTGGCTTATTTTGCTGTGCACAACATATCCTCATTTCATCCACAGAGAACATGTGTACAGCATGCATGCATGCTATGTACATACAATGCATGTTTCTGCATGCATATGCTGATGGACACATGTTGGTGGCTTCCCCCTTTTTAGCAACTGCAAATAATCCCATTTTAGCCATTGTGGCTAATGGTGCCATGATCATGGATGCATAAATATTTGCTCAAGTCCCTGTTTTTAATTCTTTGGGGGATGTGGTCAGAGGTAGAGCTGCTGGATCATATGATCATTCTATTTTTGTGTTTTTTGAGGAACCACCACACTGCTTCCCACAGCAGTTGCACCATTTTACATTCTAGACAAATGACAATAGTGTGCAAGAGTTGCAGGTCCTCTGCATCCTCTTCAGCGCTCACCATTACCCATTTTTTAGATAGTAACCCTTGTAATGGGTGTGAAGGGGCATGAAGGTGTGAAGCATGTCTCCCCACATTGTTTTATTATTATAGATATTTAAGGTGTGCAACATGATGCTTTCAACTGTGGTTTTCATTTGCATTTCTCTAATGACAAATATATATATATATTTATTTATTTATAAGTATATATGTAAATGTATTTTTTCAGGGACATTCTACCTCCAAGCTATGCCCCAGTCCAGGGTCTCCCTAGGTACTCAGAGTCTCACTATGCTGCCGAGGCTGGCCGCAATGAGATTCTCCTGTCTCAGCCTCCCAAAAACAACAACAACAACAACAAAAACCCCACCAATCTCATAAAATCAAGAGCAGAAGGGTGGTGGCTCAAGCCTGGGGGCAGGGGCAGATGTGAGAGTTGGGTGCAGAGTTGCGGCGAGACAGGAGAAATGAGATCAGGAACACAACTGTGCAACTCGGAACTGCCTCTGAGCTTCCGTACTCACTGTTCCCCTGGTCCTGTGCATCTTCTTAGAAAACACAGAGCCCAGCCAGGTACAGTAGTGCACACCTGTGATCACAAAACTTGGGAGGTTGAGACAGAAGGATCGCAGGTTTGAGGACAGCCTCAGCAACTTAGCAAAACCCTTAGCAACTTAGTGAGACCCTGTTTCAAAATAAAAAATAAAAAGGGGCTGGGGTGTAGCCCAGGGTAGAACGCCACTGGGTTCAAGCTCCACTACAAAAAGAGAAAAAAGAAAAAAAGAAAAAGAAAAAGAAAGTACAGTGTAGGGACTGCGCATGTCATGTGGCGTTTGGCACTCACAGGCTCTGACCTTTCGTGGTCAAAGATGACCCCTCCACCCTAGGGAAGCCGGTGGGTGGGTCAAGGAAAGGCCTACCTCCTTCCCCTGCAGCTACAGGTGATGAGATCTGCTCCCATTGGCTCCCCCCACAGCTTCACCTTCCTACCTGACCTTCCATATATTCTATTGTGTATTCGAATAAAGCTGAGATCCTGTGGCGCCGCCTGACCGCTGACTGGACTCCCGGCTCGGTACAGTTTTTGAGGGGGCTACCCTGACTCCCCAGGGTGGTGGGCCCGGCCGAGACACTCTCCTTCCCTTGGGCTCCAGCAGGCAAAGCGGCTGGCCTGCTCACTCTACCCCATGTGGCGTGGGATGCCACAGTACAGAGCCTGCTCCCTTGCGGCCCCCCAGCCTTCCCAACACCACCTCTCAGTCAACCAGAGACTTCCCCAGCAGGTCGCCAGCTCCTCTCCCGGGATGATTTTCCAAGAAACACCCATCATCATCCAATGTGTCCCAGTTTACGATTTATTTTGCTGTTTCTGTTCTTGCTATCTGTAGAACGACATCTCCTTGATGACAGACTGGCATGCCATCTTCCTCAGCATCCTCTGCGCCCCTGGAAATGTGGGGCAAACTCAGGATTAGCTGCCAAAGCAGCTCATAAGTAGCGGATGGATGTCGCTTGCCCACACAGGACCACACAAGAATTACATACAGGGACACACAGGCAAACACCACCCAAGTGACATTTCACACTAAGCCTGAAGGATGCTGGGGACTTGGAGAGGCACACAGGGGAGGAAAGGCGATTCAGGAGCAGGAACTGCACAGGCCAAGTCTCACATCCCAGCAGGCCTGGGGGCGGGTCGGGAGTGGTGGGAATATCCTGAAGCAGGAGAAGAGGGATCTGGGGGGAGAGTCCCATGGGGAACAGACTGTGCACGGTCCTCCTATCTAGGCGTGAGGTGTGCCCCTGTCTCCTTCCAAGAAGAGGACATGGGACATGCGGCTGCTCAACCACGGGGGAGTGGATGATAGCTACATCTGGAAGCCCGTCCTGGACGCTGGTCCTGGAGAGAGATGGGCAGGAGATGAGACGGATTCAGTGACCTGGGAAGAAATGAGGACCAGGAATGACCATGTCAGGGTGAAGAAAGGGATCAAGGTGGGTGAGGCTTAGCGGGAAAGAAAGGCCAGGCCTGGTGGTACACACCTGTGATCCCCATACTTAGGAGGTTGAAATTGAAGGATCACAGGTTCAAGACCAGCCTCAGCAAATTAGAACCTCAGTAATTTAGTAAGATCCTGTTTGGGATAAAAAAAAGGACTGGGAGTGTAGCTCAGAGTTGGAATGTCCCTGGGTTCAATCTCCAGTCCAAAAAAGAAAAAAGGCCAGTTAGTGATTTCTGGGATGAGGGAGGTGGAGCCAGGTCTGGACAGAGGCTGTGCTGTAGAGATGGGCCCCTGAACCAGGAGCTTAGTGGGATCCCCAGCAGCAATAGTGGGTGTCAGAGTCAGACTTGGCGGCACACGCTTGTATTCCCAGTACCTGGGAGGCTGAGACAGGAGGATCACAGGTCTGTGCCCAGCCTCATCAAGATTATGAGGTCGTCTGCAGTTTAGTGAGAGCCTATTTCAAAATAAAAAATTAAATAGGGTTGGGGGTGTAGCCCAGAGGTAGAATGCCCCTGGAGTCAATCCTCAGTGTTACACACAGACACAAAACATGGGCTTCAGGATGGTGCTGGAGGTCCAGTGGGGCAGGTCCAGCTGGCCATCCTGGGGCCTCTCAGGGAAGGTGTCCTGGGGATGGGGAAGCTGAGGCTCCAGGTCACTCACCTGAGAGAGGAACAGTGACAGTGTCTGCACGCTCCCTGCCTGCTGCTGGCCTGGCTGCCTTCCTTCAGCGGGACCTCACTCTGGGAGAGAGACCAGGGCTTCAGAGGGCACTCAGGGAGCAGTGGACAGAGGTCCCCTCCCCTGTGCACCGCCAAGGGGTGGAGGGGTGACTGAGGGAGAGAGAGGCTCCTCGATGACACCAGCTGTCCCCACACTGGACCAGTCAACAGTTGCCCCCTGTGAGTCCTCTGCCCCTCTCAGCCCCTGCCCTGCCCTGGTCCTCTCCCTTCCTTTGAGTCCCCAGCACAGGGACTCTGGGCTTCAGCGTTGGGCTCCCTGCCCTCCCCCAGCCTCCTTCTCCTCCCTGGGGCAGCGCTCACCTGAGGAAGATGAGACACAGGACAAGAAGCACAACCTTGACAGCTGCCATCCCAAAGGCCACCAGAGCCATCTGCTGTGTCCCGCGCCCTGACTTCCCTGCAGAAAAGGAAAGCAGACGGTTCACCTGCTAAGCCACATTGTCAGTCCTTCCTGTCACCTTAGGACTGGACTATGGGGCCTGTAGTTCTTCCTTCAGCCCTGGAAGTGGGCCACACCAGCCAGGCCTCCCCAACCACAGGGCCCCACTGTCTTATAGTTTGACTGAGAAAGTATAATTTTCCCTTCCTCAAAATTATGTGTTTTGCGGGGTGGAGGTACTGGGAATTAAACCCAGGGTCATTCTACCTCCAAGCTACACCCGCAGCCCTTTTTATTTTTTATTTGAAACGGGGTCTCAATAAGTTGCTGAGGCTGGCCTCAAACCTGCTATCCTGCTGTCTCAGCCTCCAAAGTACTGGGATTACAGGCATGTGCCACTATGCCTGCCTTCAAAATTATGCCTTTTATTCACTGGCTGACACTATGAAGAAAGCCAGAAGGCAACCCACAGAAATGGATTAAATATTTGTATATCATAGAGGTGATAGGGTTTATTTACTATCCCGCTTGCATACCTAACTCTTGCAGCTCCAATTACAAAGAAACCAAATAACCCAATTATACAATGGTCTCAGAATTTGGGGAGAAAAAAACTCTTCCAAAGAAGATATACAAAGCCAGGTGCGGTGGTGCATGGCTATAATCCCAGTACTTGGGAGGCTGAGATAGGAGGATGGCAGGTTTGAGGCCAGCCTCAGCAACTTAGCAAGGCCCTCCGCAACGTAGTGAGACCTTCTCTCAGAATAAAAAACAAAAAGGCTGGGGGTGCAGCTCAAAGGTAGAATGCCCTGGGTTCAATATCCAGTACCAAAAATAATAATATTAAAAGGAATGAAGTTCTGATATGTACAACAGGAATGAACCTTAAAAACACTACATTTTATGATAGAAGTGAGATACAAAAGGTTATGTTTCATAGGATTCTACTTGTTTCAACGTCCAGAAATGGTGAATCCACAGAGACAAAAGCACTTAAGTGCTAGCCAGAGCCAGAGAACATGAGAGTGATGACACAGTGTCTTTCAGGGGTGAGGAAAATTGCAGAGTGGCCATGGTTGTACAGGGGTGTCAATGCATAAAACACTACACAAGCATGCACTTCAAAGTGGTTTGTCATGGGTTTAGTGTTATATGGGTTCTACCTCAATAAAAACCTATGGTTATAGCAGAGGTAGAATGTCCCTGGGTTCAATCCCCAGTACCACAAATATGTGTGTGTGTGTGTGTGTGTGTGTGTGTGTGTGTGTGTGTGTAGAGAGAGAGAGAGAGAGAGAGAGAGAGAGAGAGAGAGAGACATGAATTTTAAAACTATATAGAGATTCCAAATTTCCCCCAACACTAGCAAAGATCAAAAGCTGGCAGAGAGCTGGGGGTGTAGCTCAGTGGTACAGCACATGCTTAGTCTCCATTTCAATCCTCAGCACCCAAAACAAAGTTTCAATCCACAAGCGGCAGGTGAAAACAGTCTCATGTCTCACTGTTGGGAATGTGCATTTGTCTACCCTTGTTAGTGAAACACTTGGTCATAGTTCTCAAAACAAAAATGAACATGTGACCCAGCTAGATTGTGCATTTAGGAGCCTGTGTGTGTGTGTGTGTGTGTGTGTGTGTGTGTGTGTGTGTGTGTGTGGTTACTGGGAGCTTTTGTTTTTTGAAACAGGGTCTTGCTAAGTTGCTGAGAGTCTTTCTGAGTTGCTGAGGTTGGCCTTGAACCTGCAAACCTGTCTCGACCTTACGGACATGTACCACCACGTCGGGCTAGGGACTGACCTTACTGATGGACCCACACACTTGTAGAAGTAGATAGAAGTCTACGCATTGCACATTTCTATCAGCAGAATGAAATGGGTGCCCTGGCAGTCCTCTGGTAGGAAATGCACACAGAGCTGGGTCCATCCATGTGGTGGGACACCGCAGTCATGGGGAAAGAGGACCACGTGCACTGCTGACACCCTGTGACCTCTCAGAGCCTCAGGTGGACAAACCAAGGCTCAGCGTAGCCCAGGTGGATGCTAGTCACCTCTGGGAGGGGACAGAGCTCCTGAGGATGGACCACCATGCGTGTGTCCTGGATGTTTGCCTGCACGACTGTCTCCTTCCACAACTGCTTAGATCGCAGCTGTTGGGAGACTCAAAGGAGGAGGCTGGAGATGGGTGAGAAGGGGCCTGGGAAGCCCAGCTCTGCCCTGATGTCACCCTGTCCCTGTGGTGGCCAAGGATCAGGTGCAGGAGTGCAAGGGAGTGAGGGATGGGTGGGGAGCGGTGGCTAGAGTGGCCGTGGAGCTGTGGATGGGGAGGGGCTGCAGGGTTCCCTACAAGGGGTCTCTGCCACTGGGGTGAGTCCAGAATGAGGTGGGACCCAGTAAGGCTGCTCCTGACCTGGACCGGCTCCTTGGGACACAGTCACTGTCAGGTTCTGAGGAGTATCTGGAACAGGAAGACATGGCAGACCCATCAGTAGTGACGCCAGGTGGACATCAGCATCTGTCCCCAGGAGCCGCACAGTGGGAGGGGCGGGAGCTGCATTCTCCTGACCCAGCCCACCCCGGATTCCAGGACCCCCACCCTCCTCTCCCCACTGTCCTTGGGGACCAATCCAGCAGCACCTTGGGTGTCCCAGCCCAGCTCAGCTCTCACATGAGATGTTGAGATGGACGGTCCTTCTGCTGGTCACATTGGCCCCGGGCAGGGTCACCTGGCAGATGAGGTTGGTGTCGTGGTCCTGGGGCTGTGGGGTGAGGGTGAGCATGGAGGAGTAGCGGGTCTCAGGGCCGAGGGAGGTGACAGCTGCTGACATCCAGGAGAAAATGGGGGGTGACCCCCGCTCACAGGCCCAGGGCACAGAGCAGGTCAGGTTGCTGGAACGACCGGACTCCAGGGTCCCCGAGATGAGGATGTCAGGGGTATGGTTCAGGGCTGGTGAGCAGAGGGGAGACAGGCAGGGTCAGGAGGGAGGGTCCAAGCTCTGATCCACCTCCTCCACTGAAAACCTAATGCTTGACCCCATCACCCCCCACCCAGGATGGATCCCATCCCAGCCCTGTCCTGAGGCCCCCATAACCTTCTGTGGCTGCTCCTGAAGTCGGAGCCTTACCTGTCACTTCCACAAAGACTTGGTTCTGAAGGTAATTCCATTCTATAGGTATTGTGTCACTCCAAAAGAAGTAGAAACCGCTGTCACCCCTCTGTGCGTCTCTGATGTCCAGGGAGCAATCATTCCAGCGGTTCCTGAGGAGGTAGAATCGGCCCCGGGTCTCCTCCTGCACTGGCCGAGCTGGATCGTTTGTGGCCACTGGAGAATCATAGTCTTTATTGGCCCCTACACGGAACCAGTAGCTAAAACCATAGCCAATGTGGGGATAGAAGGACTGGTGGGAGATACGGCAGGGTACAAGGACGCACAGACCCTCCTGCACCATCACGAACTCCGGCATGCGCAGCGTGTACCTGGGGCTTCGAGGCCAGTTCTCTTGGGGGAAGCGATAGTCATCGAAGTTGTGCACCCAGGGCCTCTCTCCCCACGTCCACTTAGCTCCCCACAGCAGGGGCAGCAACAGCAGCAGCAGCATCTCAGAGGCAAGTGGTCCTTGAGCTCCTGTGAGTGGACAGAGACCAGAGAGCATGGAGGAGAAGCTTGGAAGGGCCCCTGAGGGGCCAGAGCCCTGGGCAATTGACAGAAGAGGGACCTCGGACCCAATCACAATGGGGTTTGTTTCCTCTGCAAGGTGAGGATGGTGATCTGCCAGGAATCCCCACCCCCACCCCTCAGAGGAGGAGAGGATTGGAGGAGGAACAGAAATCATGTCCTGGGGCCACCTCTGGTGCAATCCTCAAGCTCCCAGACTGAGACCAGAGATGTGTGTGCCACTCCACAGTCCTTTGGGACTTTAAGAATGTCCCTCCTAGCTGGGCGTGGTGGTGCACGCTTGTAATCCCAGCATTTGGGAGGCTGAAACCAGAGGATCCAGGTTCGTGACCAGCCTCAGTTACCTACTGAGGCACTCCACAACTTAGTGAGACCCTGTTTCAAAAATAAAGAATAAAAAAATAGGGCTGGGGGTATAACTCGAAGGTAGAATGCCCCTGGGTTCCATCCCCAGTACCTCAAAAAAAAAAAAAAAAAAAAAAAAAAAAAAAAAAAAAAAAAA
>PVLC010033001.1:0-17808 GCA_004027655.1 Graphiurus murinus | reverse complement strand
GCGGGGGGCCAGGGGCCCGGCGGGGACCGCCACTCCCCACAGAGGGCGCTGTCTATGGTGGGGGGAGTGGTCATTGAGACTAACGCCTGTGAAAATACTCGTCGGTTGGGGGGGCTGCTCGTGAGAAATCCTAGTGGGTGACGGGGTGTGTCCCAGAGCCTGTATAAGAAGGAATTCTGGCTAAGCCCACCTCTCCTGCCTCCCTCTTCTGCTCCTAATCTGCAGCCCATATCCAGCCGTCCTCATGGACCCCAGTGATTTCCCCAGTCCATTTGACCCATTGACCCTGCCCGAGAAGCCCCTGGCTGGAGACCTTCCAGTAGACATGGAATTTGGAGAGGATCTGCTGGAATCCCAGACTGCCCCAACTCGAGGATGGGCTCCCCCGGGCCCTTCTCCATCCTCGGGTGCCCTGGATCTGCTTGATAACCCTGCTGGCCTGGAAAAAGACCCTGGAGTAGTCTTGGATGGAGCCACTGAGGTTCTGGGGCTGGGGGGGCTGCTCTATAAAGCCCCCTCCCCCCCCGACGTGGACCATGGTCCTGAGGGGACCCTCGCTTGGGATTCAGGGGATCAAACCCTAGAGCCTGGACCGGGGGGCCAGACCCCTGAGGTTGTGCCACCTGATCCAGGGGCTGGGGCAAATCCCTCTTTCCCTCGAGGGCTACTAGATCCTTTGGCTCCAGATTCTCCAATAACCCTGCAGCCCCCCCATATTGAAGAGGAGGAGACAACCTCCATAGCTACAAGGAGAAGGGGCTCCCCTGGGCAGGAGGAGGAGCTTCCCCAAGGGCAACCACAGAGCCCAAATGGCCCCCCTAGCCCATCAGTGGGAGAGACTTTGGGGGATGGAGTCAACAGTTCTCAGACCAAACCCGGGGGCTCTAGCCCCACTGCACATCCATCCTTGCCAGGTAGGTTGCCTAATCATCTGGAGAATCAGGGCTGGGGAGAGGGTTGGGGTAAGGAGGGGTGACTGTGTGCTTTGGGAAGTTAGGGGGGAGGAGAATGAGGCGGGTAGAGAGATAAGAGTAGGGATGTGTGAGGGGAAGGAGTTGGGGCTTGGGGGGGAGGAGTAGGGGGATCTGGAGAGGATGAGTAAGGAAAATGGTGGGGGGAGTGCAGGAGCTGTGATGGAGGAACGGGTGGTTTCAGGGAGTGGGTTGAGAGGAATGGGTTTAATGAGAGAGGTTCCCTTTTTCATACCCCAGTGGGTTTTTGGTGCCAGGGTCCTTCGTAAGGATTTGGGGGAGGAAATCAGGCTTTTTGGTGCTAAGATCTATCCAGCTGGTTCTAGATGGTAGTGGGGTTTCTGGAATTGATAAATGGCAACTAGGGCCTGGAGCCCCCAAAATGTACTGATTGCAAGGGAATGGTGTGGCAGTGCAGGGTCTAGGATTGCATCTCTGAGAGGGGAGGGGCAGCCTAGACCCGATAGGCTCATTTCTTCTCTGCTCTGCCTAGTGGTGTCCTCGCTCCAGCCTGCGGCCAGGGTCTTGGGAATTACATAACCACCCAAGTCTAGGGGAACCTACCGATATATCTATACATTAATGTTTTCTTTTCTTCTCGCTCCTTTGGGTAGTCGCATTTTAGTTTTGTTGGCAAAATATAAATTCTATATGAAGGTGTCTTACCTGTGTTTTCTTAACTCCCAATGGTTGGAACAGAAAGCTGGTGGGAAGGGTAGGTTATATTTTTTCAATGGAGAATAGCTTACACTCCCTAGCCCCCCACTCAGGCCTTAGTACAGAGCCAGAGGTAACCCTGAGAGGGGCCCTAAGAAGCCACAGGCACTCGAGTTTTCCCTTTCAGTTTTAAATAAGTTCTTCCCCAGAATGGAAGTGGGGGTTGGGCCAGGGAGGGGGTGGGGAGGGCAGGCTCAAGATTTAGGCTGCTTTCTGCTTCCTTTGCAGGAGATGGCCTGACTGGGAAGGCGAGTGAGAAGCCGCCTGAGCGGGTGAGGGGGGAGGGGATTGGAAGGAGTCTGGTTCCCCCTATAGCTCTGGGAAGGACAGACCCTTCATTTTCCCTCCCAGATGTTCTGTGGAGAGTGTGTGTAAAGAGAGTTAGGAGGAGGGAGGAACCTCTTGTGTCTACTGCTTCTTAAGAAGAAAGTCCAGCCTCCTTTTCTCCCCTCCTCTTAAGGGCTGTGCCAAGGGTCCTTACTTTCTCCCCTCCCATATCCTCCCCCTCAAACCCTGTACTCCTGTTAGTCTGCCCCTGGTGTCAGCTTTCCTCCCTCCCCATGTTTCCAAGGTACAGAAGAGAAGCGAGCGCGTTAGAAGAGCAGAGCCTCCAAAACCTGAGGTTGTGGATTCCACTGAGAGCAGTGAGTAGGATTTGAGGAAGTGAGTTCTGGGAATTCTGGGTGTGGAGAAGAGCAGAAGGTGGGATATGACTGGGCATGGATCTTCTAGCTCCTGTAGTCTCTCTCCATGCAGAGCGTGAAGTGCCTGTCTCTGCTGTGGGTTGGCATGGGAACCAGGGGCAGTGGGGGATATTGAAAACAAGAGCAGTGAGAATGGAGAGTTTCCTGTTTCAGCTATGCCATCCCTGTTCCCAATCTTCTCTCTCTCTCAGAGCCCCTCCTTTCCCCTCCCTGGAAGATTACCGAGTAAGTCAGGGTGAGAGACACCAGTGGCTTAAGATACCAATGTATGGGGGTGGGGGCATAATGGCAAGAGCAACAGGAATTCTAGAACAACAGATCCCAGGGATTCCGGGATCAGAACTGAACCAAGTTAGTCTGGTTGTCAGGTAGCTGGAGGCCTGGTCTGGTGGCCTTTTCTTACTGCCCCCTCCCTCCCCACTTCCTCAGTTCCAGTGTCAGATGAGGATTCTGATGCCATGGTAGATGACCCCAATGATGAGGACTTTGTGCCATTCCGCCCCCGGCGCTCTCCTCGCATGTCCCTACGCTCAAGCGTGGCACAAAGGGCCGGGCGCTCTTCAATGGGCACCAAGATGACTTGCGCACATTGCCGGACACCACTACAGAAGGGGCAGACAGCCTATCAGCGCAAGGGGCTGCCTCAGCTCTTCTGCTCTTCATCTTGTCTTACCACTTTCTCCAAGAAACCCTCGGGCAGAAAGACCTGCACCTTCTGCAAGAAGTGCGTGAGGGACTTAAGGGGTGGGGGGGTGGGGATCAGGACAGGAGTAGTGGGTGAGACAGAGATTGTGTTGGCAAGAACCAAGCCAAGTGGAGCTGAGAGAGAGCAGTTTAGGGATAGAGGGTCAGAGGGTATTTGGCTTTGTGGCCATCAATCCCGGAGGAGGAGTAGAAAGCTGCTAAAATGAGAGGATGGTCCTGAGTGAATATCCAAACCTGTTCCCACCTCTAGGGAGATCTGGAACACCAGGGATTCGGTTGTGGCACAGACTGGTTCAGGAGGCTCCTTCCATGAGTTCTGCACATCTGTCTGTCTCTCCCTGTATGAGGCCCAGCAGCAGCGCCCAATTCCCCAGTCTGGGGATCCTGCCGATGCCACTCGCTGCAGCATATGCCAGAAGACTGGAGAGGTGAGGGTGCTCAGTGGGGGCTGATTTACAGGGCCTGGTGAGCCCTGACCTGCCCCTCCAATTCTGGAGCTGCAGGGGCCAGGCCCTGTGGATAAGGGGAGTGGGGAGGAAAGACAGCCATCATGAGGGAGATATTCAAAGGTTAGAGCTTCTCTAGGATGTATGCAGCTGGCCTTCCTTGGCTCTCAGGACCTCACCATCAAGTCGGCAGTCTGATGCACAGGTTGGGGGGGTCCCTGGGCCCACTGTCTGCTGTGAAGGTCTAGGGTGAGGTGGGAGGTTGTCCTTACACCAGGGTGGGCGGTAGTGGCCAGGCCCCAGCTCAGGGTGTGTGTATGTGTGTGTGGCAGGTCCTGCACGAGGTCAGCAATGGCAGCGTGGTGCACCGGCTCTGCAGCGATTCTTGTTTCTCCAAATTCCGAGCCAACAAGGGACTGAAAACCAACTGTTGTGACCAGTGTGGGGCTTACATCTACACCAAGACCGGAAGCCCTGGCCCCGAGCTCCTCTTCCACGAGGGCCAACAAAAGCGGTTCTGCAACACAACGTGCTTGGGGGCATACAAGAAGGTGGGGCCGAGGGAGTAGTGCATTAGAGGGCTGTGGAAGGGGGTGTGGTCCTTGGGTGATAAATAAAGGTGCCTGATGGGTCGAGGGCTGGGAGAAATAAAACAAATAAAGGGGGTTTCAATTGTATCTGTTATGTTTTATTTTTGAAGCTGGCTGGTGGACACACAGGTCTTTGTTAATATCATCATCTATACTTTTTTGTATGCCTGAAATATTTCATGTTTAAAAAATTTAAAAAATAAAAGTGAAGGGACAAACCCAGCCTCAGCCTCTCCTTCCCCATCCTCACAGAAAAACACACGTGTGTACCCATGTGTCTGGTGCAAGACCCTGTGTAAGAACTTTGAGATGCTATCACATGTGGATCGTAATGGCAAGACCAGCTTGTTCTGTTCCCTGTGCTGTACCACTTCTTACAAAGTGAAGCAGGCAGGGCTCACTGGTAGGTGCAAAGCCCTCTTCTCAGACCCCTGCTGGCCTTCCTTCTACTTCCCATACTCTCTCTTCTAAAGTAATCCTTGCTGCCCAGCTTCAGCCCCAACCACATCTTCCCGTGGATTTTCTGTTCCATCTCTGCACTGCCTTACACCTTCTGTGTGTGTGCGCGCGCTCTCTTGCTAGTTCTCGTTCTCTCTCTCTCTCTCTCTCTCTTTTTCTCTTTCTCTTTTTCTCACTTAATCTCTATGCCCCAGGCCCTCCCCGACCCTGCAGCTTCTGCCGCCGCAGCCTCTCTGACCCCTGTTACTACAACAAGGTTGACCGCACTGTCTACCAGTTCTGCAGCCCCAGCTGCTGGACCAAGTTCCAGGTACTCCAGACCCTAGACCAGGGATAAAGGGTGTGGCAACAAAGAGAGGGTAGGAGAATTGGGGTAGGTAGGCCTGGGCAGAGCAAAGAAGCTTGACTCCCCCTTCCCACCAGCACCACACACATCCTGCCCCCTCCCTTACTTGTCTTCCTTCCCTCCAGCGCACAAGCCCTGAGGGGGGCATTCACCTGAGCTGTCACTACTGCCACAGCCTCTTCAGTGGCAAGCCCGAGGTCTTGGACTGGCAGGTAAGATGCCCCCCCCCACCCACATCTGGCCACACTCTGAAGGGGTCCTTTCACTTGGCTTCTCCCAAGTCCAGTTACAGTTCTGCCCTTCCTGCCCTGTGCCCCCACCTCAGGACCAGGTGTTTCAGTTTTGCTGCCGTGATTGCTGTGAGGACTTCAAGCGGCTCCGGGGTGTGGTGTCCCAGTGCGAGCACTGCAGGCAGGAGAAACTCCTGCATGAGAAACTCCGATTCAGTGGAGTGGAGAAGAGCTTCTGCAGTGAAGGTAAGGAAGTAGGGAATGGGCAGAGGCTCTGTCCCTGGCGGACAGGAAGAATGCAGAGTAGGGAGCAGGGCTCTCTGTTCAAGATGCTCTATCCTATCTATCCTGGCTTTAAGTACAAGAGGTGTTTAGAGGAGGTTTGGGGTATAATGCCGTGAAAAGTTTAGTTCTCTTGCTTGTGGATATCTGTGTCTCTGACTTTCTCTTCTCTTTTCCTCTTTCCAGGTTGTGTGCTGCTGTATAAACAGGACTTCACTAAGAAGCTGGGCTTGTGCTGTATTACTTGTACTTACTGCTCCCAGACCTGCCAGCGTGGAGTTACTGAGCAACTGGATGGCAGCACCTGGGACTTCTGTAGCGAGGACTGCAAGAGCAAGTACCTGCTGTGGTATTGCAAGGTAAGAAGGATCAACATGCCAGAAAGGAGGGGAAGAAGACAGTAGGGGGAATAAGCTGTTGTACTGACATCAGAATGTGGGCAGATCTCCAGGAAGGGGAGCCAATCTCCAGTCTCCAAGCTGGTCCAGTCTCTAAGGGGAAGAATGGGGCTTACCCCAGGGGAGAGGGCCCAGCACATTTTAAAAGAGAGGCAAATCTAACCATCCTGTTGACACCCTCAGGCAGCCCGGTGTCATGCCTGTAAGCGCCAGGGGAAGCTGCTAGAGACCATCCACTGGCGCGGGCAGATCCGTCATTTCTGCAACCAACAGTGTCTGCTGCGCTTCTATAGCCAGCAGAACCAACCCAACTTGGATACCCAGAGTGGACCCGAGAGCCTTCTGAACAGTGAGTCTTGGGCAGGGGACACAGTATTATAATTGGCCTAGAGGTTTCTAATTCGAGGCCTAGCTCCTCCTTCCTCTGTAGTATTCACCTCATCCCTGGCCAGAGCTCCTAGTACTATGCTCTTTTAGAGCTTCCGGACCCTGCAGGTAGCTGGGGGGAGGATTGCTTAAGTCTTGGAGTTAAGAGTTGATTGGTTTTCTATAAAGGATGTATCTTTAGGAATGGGTGCCTCCCCAGGTAGAATGGGCATGTGGAGGTAGTGCTTAGTTTTCCAAGAGCAAGAAGTCAGCATAAGCTCTGCCTTTAGTGATACCAAAACTGTGACTGTCTAGAATGTTACCTGGCTCCTCTGCCACTCCAAGTATACCAGACTCCTGAGGGCTATCTACATGGAAGATCCATATTGTGGGTTCTAAGGGAAAATGCAATGTTTCATTCTTCTTGGTAGCCAGGAGCAAAGAATCTTGGATACCATTGTTGGGCCCAGAGAAGACTAGAGCTGGGATGGTGAGGAGGAGAGATCCTAGACTTCCCATTTCTATTTACCATACCTCTTAATGAAGCTCTCCTGGAACAGGGGAGTTCCTCCAACAAGATCATTCATTTGTTTTGATCTACAGGTCAGTCTTCTGAGTCAAAGCCCCAGATACCCTCTCAAACCAAAGTGGAGAACAGCAACACAGTGAGGACCCCAGAGGAAAATGGGAATTTGGACAAGGTCAAGGCAAAACTCTGGGGGGAGGATCTCGGAGGAGGGGTACTGTAGTTGGTGGCACTAACATTGCTTTCTCTCTGCAGATCCCTGCAAAGACCAGATCAGCTCCAACTACTCCCACCCCTCCTCCACCCCCGCCACCCCCAGCAACACCTCGCAAAAACAAAGCTGCCATGTGTAAGCCACTGATGCAGAATCGAGGAGTCTCTTGCAAGGTGGAGATGAAGTCCAAAGGGAGTCAGACAGGTGAGCCAGGGTACCTGGATGCCACTGGCTATCTAGTTCAGAGTCCTTGGCCATCAGCCCTATGTCCAGGAGCTGGATGAGGACATTTCTTAGGTGGCTGAAGGATCATGCATATGGCTGTCCTAGAATCACAAAGATGTCTCTCAACCTTTGGTTCAAGGGCAGTTTTGTGACATTGAGCACATGTTAGAGCCTTTGGTGGTGATGGGTGAGTGTCAGGTCCTGGGTCAGTTTTGACCCATCTGGCAGGGACTCTGAGAAGACCCCTTTCTTGTCAGCAGAAGAGTGGAAGCCACAGGTGATTGTGCTGCCCATCCCAGTGCCCATCTTTGTGCCAGTGCCTATGCATCTGTACTGCCAGAAAGTCCCGGTGCCTTTCTCGATGCCTATCCCGGTAAGTTTTCCTGCGCCTCCTGGCCTGGTCCCCCTTTACCTTCTCCTTTACTGTATCAGCTGTCCTTCTCATCTACTGGTGTAGTTTCTGGCAGTTAGTTGGGATTTGTACCTCCAGGTGCCTGTGCCCATGTTCTTGCCCACTACTTTGGAAAGCACAGACAAGATTGTGGAGACCATTGAGGAGCTGAAAGTGAAGATCCCTTCCAACCCCTTGGAGGCTGACATCCTGGCCATGGCAGAAATGATCGCAGAGGCTGAAGAGTTAGACAAGGCTTCATCTGACCTTTGTGGTATGCCGTGGACAGTAGCCATGCCAGAGATAGGTTGCTACCAATCTGTCTCTGCCCAAGGGGGTGGAGGGTGATGGTCCTGGTACCAAGTGGAATGAGAACAGTCAGGATTAGCTCCTGAAAGCCTGTGAGGGTGCTGGACAGGAGCTGCAGTGACTGAACCAACTTCTCCATCTCCCAGATCTTGTGAGTAACCAGAGTGCAGAGGGACTTCTGGAGGACTGTGACCTGTTTGGGCCAGCCCGAGATGATGTCTTAGCCATGGCTGTCAAGATGGCCAATGTCTTGGATGAGCCTGGGCAAGACTTGGAGGCAGACTTCCCCAAGAGTGAGTAGGATTTGAGGCGTGCCTGCTGAGGATTACAGTGGTCGTGCCATCAGGAAAGGAGTGTTTGTTGTGACCCAGAACATGACCCTGAACAGTGATAATTGTGAATCTAAGACAGATAGAAGAGTAAGACAGGCATACTATTTTTAGATTTTCATTCTTGGTTTACTTATGTGTTTATGGTGTTTTTTTTTTTTTTTTTTTTACTTTTAACTGTGGCTCTACCACAATTAAAACACATAATATAATTTTGTTGGGGGGTACTGTGGATTGAACCCAGGGGTTGTTCTACCTCCAATCTACACCCCCAGCCATTCTTTATTTTTTGTTTTGAAACGGGCTCACTAGGTTGCTGAGGTTGTCTTTGAAACTGCGATCCTCCTGTCTCAGCATCCCAAGTACTGGGATTACTGGCATATGCCACCACGCCCGACTGTATAATATAAAACTTTACTGCCGGGCGTGGTGGCACACGCTTGTAATCCCAGCATTCGGGAGGCTAAGACCGGAGGATCCGGGTTCGTGGCCAGCCTCAGCTACCTAGTGAGGCACTCTGCAACTTAGTGAGACTCGGTTTCAAAATAAAGAATAAAAAACAGGGCTGGGGGTGTAGCTCGGAGGTAGAATGCCCCTGAGTTCAATCCCCAGTACCGCAAAATAAATAAATAAATAAATAAATAAATAAATAAATAAATAAATAAATAAATAAATAAAACTTTACCATCTTCATTTTAAGTGTACAGTTCTCTACTGTTAAGTATATTCAGATTGTTGTGAATGTGTGTGTTTGGTGTTTTGGTGCCTTGGGCCTGTTTGTTTGTTTGTTTGTTTTGGTAAAGCTTTGCTGGTTCTTACTGAGTCCAATGAAATTGTACAGGAGGGGTAGGGTGGGAGGACTAGAGTAGAGTTCTTAAGAAATTGATTTCTTCTTTCCCTTCCATTAGATCCTTTGGACATTAACCCCAGTGTAGACTTCCTCTTTGATTGTGGCTTAGTAGGGCCTGAGGATGTGTCTACTGAACAAGACCTTCCCCGAACCATGAGGAAGGTAAGGAGTGGGATTACTATACCCATTAAAAGAGGATGGAGAGGAGAGCCGGGTGTGATGGCGCACGCTTGTAATCCCAGCATTTGGGAGGCTGAGACCGGAGGATCCGGGTTCACGGCCAGCCTCAGCTACCTAGTGAGGGACTCCGCAACTTAGTGAGACCCTGTTTCAAAATAAAGAATAAAAAATAGGGCTAGGGGTGTAGCTCCGAAGTAGAATGCCCTTGAGTTCAATCCCCAGTACCACAAAAGAAAAAAAAAATAGGGCTGAGGGTATAGCTCGGAGGTAGAATGCCCCTGAGTTCAATCCCCAGTACTGCAAAAAAAAAAAAAAGAAGATGGAGAAACCAGGTATGTGGCGCACACCTATAATCCCAGTAATTGGCAGGCTAAGACAGGAGGATCACAGGTTCAAGGACAGTTTCAGCAAGTAGTGAGACTCTCTTCAACCTAGTGAGACCCTATTTCAAAATAAAATTAAAATAGGGCTGGGGGTGTAGCTCGGGGGTAGAATACCCCTGGGTTCAACCCCTAGTACCACATACATACAAAAAAGGAGGACAGAGGCCCAAAGGGAAGGGGATGCTCACATAGCCAAGCCAGCAACCTCACTCTGACCTTCCTTAACTTCATTTCTCCAGTACTAGGAGTACTGAGATAAATCCAAACTTTGCTCTCCCCTTGTAGCTCTGTGCCATGGAAGCTTTCTTTCTTCTTAAATCAGCCCCTATCCCCAGTGGTAAAGACTGTCCTGACAAACTTCCATGCTCCCCCCGGCCTTACCCTTTCCAACCCCTTCTTATCTCTCCCCCTCCAGGGTCAAAAGCGTCTGATGCTTTCCGAAAGCTGTTCTCGGGACTCTATGAGTAGCCAGCCTAGCTGTACTGGTCTCAACTACTCATATGGTGTCAATGCTTGGAAGTGCTGGGTACAGTCAAAGTACGCCAATGGAGAAACCAGCAAGGGTGATGAGCTGCGCTTTGGCCGTAAGTACCCAGGAGTGGAAGGAGGGATGGGGAAAAGAGGACAGGGAAAGGGGGCTGGGCCTGTGGTTCAGCTGACGATGTCTAGGAGTAATAGGGGTGCGATTGCTTAAGGGTGCCATGTGAGGATGTGCAAGAGTTGCAGATTAAAGGGAGATGCTGTCTAGGTTCAAGGCATTCTGTTTTAATCGGTGGGTTTGTTCAGGAACTAACTGTGACTGAAGGGTTCATGATGGTAGAGCCAAGTGAAATTCTCCATGTGGTCTTTTCTTAATCCCATCAACCTCCACCACATACCACTGCAGCCAAACCCATGCGTATCAAAGAAGATATTCTTGCCTGTTCAGCTGCTGAACTCAACTACGGTCTGGCCCAATTTGTGAAAGAAATCACTCGACCCAACGGTGAACGATATGAACCTGACAGTATCTATTATCTGTGTCTTGGCATCCAGCAGGTACTCCTCATACTACCTCACTTACTGTCACCCTCAGCACAGCAGACCGGGTCCCCCTGGAACTGCTTCTTGTTGCCTCTTGTCTCCTACCCCAAGCAGGCAGCTTGCCTTTAATCTCCCATGACATACAGGACATGAGATGTCAGTACACTCCTAAAATCAGAGCTTGGTCCCAGGACTATTGATCAAGGAACAGTCCTCATTGCTCTTTGTAATACTTGAACCCATGATGGAAGGAGAGGCATGGGTAGGACTGGGTTCCTGAGAGTGGGGAATTAATGTTTAGTTCCTCCAGGGCAAGGTCAGCCATTTATTACCTGACAAGGAGTCTGGGATTCTGAGGAACTGCTCTTCCAAGCCTCCTCTTCTGGCAAAGCCTCAGCACTTCAGAGGTGTAGGGACTCCTGGGAGAAAGCACTCTGGGTCATCTGCTCAAAGGGCTGTTTCCCATTGTCTCCTAATTATCAAGGACACCATGCCTGGGGCTGAGGCATCATTGTCTTTCCTTTAAGACCTATGGTCTGGCTTTATGTGTGTTTGTTTTTCTTTCTCCAGTACTTGCTAGAAAATAACCGAATGGTGAACATTTTCACGGACCTTTACTACCTGACTTTCGTTCAAGAACTCAACAAGTCTCTGAGTACCTGGCAGCCCACACTCCTCCCCAACAGTAAGGGACAAGGACTTAGCAGCCCCTACTCCCTATCTCCCCTTCTTCCAGCACACCATTCCAAGGATACTGTGCTATCTGGTCTGCCACTCCTCACAAAGGTTCTCAGGGCAGAAATATGTAGCTGGATGCCTCAGGGTTTAGAGCTAGAGGAACAGGAGCCCCTGCCCTTGAATGTGAGGAGAGGATCAAGCCTTTAAGCCTTAGCCAGGTGTGGTGGCATGGATCTGTAGTCCCAAGCCACTCAGGAGGCTAAGGTGAGAGGATAGCTTGAGCCAAGGAGTGTGAGGCCAGTTTGGGCAACAGAGCGAGATCCCATCTCAAAAAACTAATAAATAGGTGGAGGGATTGATTGATTGAGGTTCGAAGAACTATCCCTGGGACCCCAAAAAGATGGCTCAAGTTTGAGTGGTAAGTGAAGAAAGAAAGTACAATGTGGGATTCCTCAAGGTTTATGTCTGCCTGTCTACAGCTTGAAACTTTTGAGAGAGGCTCCAAATGGAGGTAGAAAAATGTATTAAAAAATGCCAGCCGGGCGTGGTGGCGCACGCTTGTAATCCCAGCATTCGGGAGGCTTAGAACGGAGGATCCAGGTTCGCGGCCAGCCTCAGCTACCTAGTGAGGCACTCTGCAACTTAGTGAGACTCGGTTTCAAAATAAAGAATAAAAAAATAGGGCTGGGGGTATAGCTCGGAGGTAGAACGCCCCTGAGTTCAATCCCCAGTACCGGAAAAAAAAAATGCCCAGTCCTACTATGTAGTATAGCTAAGTTTTATATATAACAGGCACCCCAAAAGAAGCATGCAGTAAGTGCACATGCACTGGACCCCAGGTTGGGAGATGTAGTTGGGCTCGGGTAGTCGATGTGTCATGACCAGGCCTCTCCCCTTGCTCATTGCAGATACAGTATTCTCCCGAGTCGAGGAAGAGCACCTCTGGGAGTGCAAGCAACTGGGGGTCTACTCACCCTTTGTGCTTCTCAACACCCTCATGTTCTTCAACACTAAGTTTTTTGGGCTACAGACAGCTGAGGAACACATGCAGCTCTCTTTCACCAATGTGGTGCGGCAGTCCCGCAAGTGTACCACCCCTCGGGGCACCACCAAGGTGGTGAGCATCCGCTACTTTGCCCCAGTCCGCCAGAGGAAAGGGCGAGGTATGAGGCTGTTCCCCTCCTTTGTTTTTGCCCCTTCTCTGCTTTTCCCTGACTTGCACCCCCTTGTCTGCTAGGTTGGCCTTCTCTGCCACTAGTTTCCCTCTCCTTCCATTCCTGAATTGGCAGAAAAGATGAAAACAAGCCAGATGTGGTGGTACACACCTGTAATCCCAGTACTTGGGAGGCCGAGACAGGAGGATCGTAGGTTCAAGGCTGGCATCAGCAACTTAGTGAGGCTGTCAGTAACTTAGTGAGACCTTGTTTCTAAATAAAAAATAAACTGGAAGCCGGGCGTGGTGGCGCACGCTTGTAATCCCATTATTTGGGAGGCTGAGACCGGAGGATCTGGGTTTGTGGCCACCTCAGCTACCTAGTGAGGCACTCCGCAACTTAGTGAGACTCGGTTTCAAAATAAAGAATAAAAAATAGGGCTGGGGTTATAGCTCGGAGGTAGAATGCCCCTGAGTTCAATCCCCAGTACCGCAAAAATAAATAAAATGGGGCTGGGGTTATAGGTTGGAGATAGAATGCCCCTGGGTTCAATCTCCAGCACAAAAAGAAAAGAAAGATGATAACAGTTGGGTACTGTAACACAGGCCTATAATCCCACGACACAGGCTACTTGAGAGGCTGAGACAGGAGGATCCACAAGTTCAAGGCTAGCCTGTACAACCTAGTGAGACTATCTCGAAATAAAAAGGGCTGGGGATGTAGCTCAGTGGTAGAGTGCTTTGTCTAGCTTGCCCAGGCCCTGGTACTGCTGAAAAAGTGTCAGGCATGGTGAAACACATCTGTAGTCCTAGTACTTGAGATGCTGAGACAGGAGGATTGCAGGCTCAGGGCCAGCCCCAGCAGCTTAGGGAGGCCCTCAGCAATTTAGTGAGACCCTATTTCAAAATGAAAAAAATGGAATAGGTCTGGAGATGTAGGTCAGAGGTAGAATGCCACTGGATTCAATTTCCAGTACCACAAAGAAAAAAGAAGGAAATAAGGAAAGAAAAAGAAATAGCCAGTCCTTCTAGCTGATGGGCAGTGGCCATTGCATAAATAGGAGGTGACTCTGCTACCTGTTTCTCACCTTTCCTCATTTCAAGGCAGTTTACTTGTCTATTGAGGGGGGTGATAGACTAGTAGGAAGCTGTTAAGTCTGTTTGGCTCTTGGGGAGAGTTGACAGAGTGAATGGCAGACTTTCTGTGATTCAGAAACTGCATTTTGGTTTCCATTCTTTGTGGTCCTGAAATTCTATCCTGTCTGAACACGGTTCCCAAGGTCCCTTCTCTGGACCTGCGCCTCTACCTGGGCCTGACACACAGGTGTTTAGGGCCATGATAGTTTGTCCCTCCTGGAAGGCAAGCAGCCATGCAACAGGGTCTGTTTTATCAATTTATGTAACTTCTGAGATCACCTCTTCAAGATGTCAACTTGGGGGAGATTATGAAATGAGGCTGGCAGCGAGAACCAGGGAGGGCTGCAGAGCAGTACCCCTATAGGATGTCTGGGACTGACCAACTATTTTGCCTTCCTTCCTTCCTTTTTTTTTTTTTTTCTTACAGTGCTGGGCATGGAACCCAGGAGCCCAGGCCTGCTAGGCAAGCACTCTGCTACTGAGCTACATCCCTTTCCTTTCTTTTCTTATTACTATTTTTTTTTTCTTTTTGCGGTACTGGGGATTGAACTCAGGGGCATTCTATCTCTGAGCTATACCCCCAGCCCTATTTTTTATTCTTTATTTTGAAACCGAGTCTCACTAAGTTGCGGAGTGCCTCACTAGGTAGCTGAGGCTGGCCGAGAACCCCGATCCTCTGGTCTCAGCCTCCTGAATGGTGAGATTACAAGCGTGCACCACCACGCCCGGCTCTATTACTATTATTTTTATCTTTTTTTTTTTTTTTTGCAGTACTGGGGATTGAACCCAGGGGCATTCTACCTCCAAGCTACACCCCAGTCCTATTTTTATTCTTTATTTTGAAACAGGATGTCACTAAGTTGCAGAGGGCCTCACTAAGTAGCTGAGGCTGGCTTCGAACCCAGATCCTCCTGTCTCAGCCTTCCAAGTACTGGGATTACAAGCTTGCACCACCATGCCTAGCTTCTTTCCTTTCTCCCTCTACTTTTTTGTGGTACTTGAGTTTGAAACCAGGGCCTCATGCATGCTAGGCAAGCAATCTACCATTGAGCTACAACCCCAGCCTTCCCTTTCTTTCTTTTTTGTTGTTGGTACTAGGGATTGAACCCAGAGGTATTCTACCACTGAGCTGTACCCAGCCCTTTTTATTTTTTATTTTGAAACAGGATCTCACTAAGTTATCATATGCTGGCCTTGAACCTACAATTCTCCTGTCTCAGCCTCCCATGTACCCCTTTACTTTTTTATGAGTCTGTATTTGGTGTCATGAGACCTTCCCATGTGCCCTGAACTGTGCTCTGGGAGATGGCTCATTGAGCCTGAACTCTAAAGTCTGAGTCTTTCCCCTCTCCACAGACACAGGTCCTGGGAAGCGGAAGAGAGAAGATGAAGCCCCTATCTTAGAGCAGCGTGAGAACCGCATGAATCCCCTCCGCTGCCCTGTGAAGTTCTATGAATTTTATCTCTCAAAATGGTGAGTTGGAGCTAGGTGTGGTGGTGCACACTTGTAATCCCAGTACTTGGGACGCTGAGATAGGAGGATCACAGGTTTAAGGACAGCCTCAGCAAATAGTGAAACTCTCATGAACCTAGTGAAACCCTGTTTCCAAATAAGAAATAAAATCGGGCTGGTGGTATAGCTTGAAGGTAGAATGCCTCTGGGTTCAATCCCCAGTACCACATACACACACACACACACAAAAATGGTGAGTTGGTGGGTTTGCAGGAATGACATCAACATGCAGACCCAAGGGTTCTACTTTGCCTTAGTACTGATCTTTTTTCCCTCTCACTCCCAACCCCATCATTGTAGTCCTGAAAGCCTCCGAACTCGCAACGATGTATTCTACCTGCAACCTGAGAGGTCCTGCATCGCGGAGTCACCTCTCTGGTATTCTGTGATCCCCATGGACCGCAGCATGTTGGAGAGCATGCTCAATCGCATTCTGGCTGTGCGTGAGATTTATGAAGAACTGGGTCGTCCTGGGGACGACGACCTGGACTGAGTCCTTGTGCCGCCTATATCCGTCTTTCACATCAATGTCTGTCCTGTGGCCACACCCTGTGGGGTGACTGGCCCCAGAACCAATGCTATTCATTCTAAAAGGCCCTGATTGCCCCTTTCTACTCACCCATTCCTTTCCTTCCCCCAGGAACCCTTGGCGTTTACCTTCTTCCATACCACTTTACAAACACGGCACCCCAGTCTTCTGTACTCTGAGGCTAGTTTGTAAAATTCAGCTAGCCCATGTTCTTTATGCTTCAAAGTAAACCCTTTCTCGTGGGGCCAGACTTTAGGTGGAGTGTTACTAGCTCTGGTGATCCTGTTGGCTTTGGGTTTCCTCACCTGTCTCCTTTGGTTCAGGCCCTTGTTCCTAGGTCTGACCTAGGGAAAAACCCAGCTGCCTTCTTTGCCCTGTGCCCACTCCCTTCTCCCTCTTCTCCAGTAACACGCACAAGGGTCTTGTCTAAAAGGTGTGGAAGAAACGATGAAAGTAACAAGGGGACCATTTACCTAAAACAGAGCTTAGACACTTTCTCCCTCCCATGAGATACTTGGTTGTTGGCACCCTCTCACCACTGTGTTCCCCATCCTACCCCCGCAAGCACCAACAACTGGTGCTACAGTTTTTAAAGCGTTCCAAATGCTTTCTTTTCCTCAAAGGCAGAGAATGACTCTTTAAGTATGGGGAACAGCCTCCTATTGTGCAGACTCCTCTCCCCTTGGTTTATGTGTTTGTCTCTCTGCCATCCTAGGTTGGCATGAGCTATGGTGTCAACATGCTTAGCCTCTTTGTGACTGCCTCCCTTTAGTTCTGTGGACAGTGCTCCCAAGGCAAAAACTACCTTCTGGCAGGGGTTGGGGCTGGATTCCCTGCTCTTGTTCTCCCCCCATCGTAAGAGCCAGGCCAAGCCTGTGAGGGACTGGGCCATGCAGGATGGGGGTCTGTGGTCACAAGATAGGTGAGGAGCTGTGGGTGTGGGTCCTGCCCCTACTTCCTACATCTTCTCTTTTTCCCATCTTGCTTTACAGTCCCAGCAAACCATTAGTGTCTGGCAAAGAGGGTATCCAGTTCTTTCCCTGTTGGCTTTGCTGTTCCCCAGCCTCCTTTTTGTGTTTTTACAACTGTCACCACTTTAGCCACTGTTTAAATTGTATATATTGTTATGAGGTGCCTGGCCTGTCCCTTCAGTGAGCCATGCCCACCCTTGTGTTGTAGTGAGAGCTGTTGTCACGACTAACCTTCTGTCTCCAAAATTGTTTGTTTCAAATAAAGAGTTAAAATTGCCTTTTGCCTTCTCCAAGGGAGGGAGAGTGGAGTTTGGAGAGGTAAGGATATAGAGGAGCAACACTGAAATTGCAGATCTCAGAAAGTGTAAAGAGTTCAGGTGTCCCACAGTGATTTGAGAATCATTCTTATGCACCTCGTTGAATGAATCTACTAAAAATGTCTTTTTTTTTGCGTGGTACTAGGGATTGAACTCAGGCATTCTACCTCTGAGCTACACCCCCAGCCCTTTTTTATTTTTTATTTTTTATTTTTTATTTTATTTTATTTTTTTTTTTTTTGCGGTACTGGGGATTGAACTCAGGGGCATTCTACCTCCGAGCTACACCCCCAGCCCTATTTTTTATTCTTTATTTTGAAACCGAGTCTCACTAAGCTGCGGAGTGCCTCACTAGGTAGCTGAGGCTGGCCACGAACCCCGATCCTCCGGTCTCAGCCTCCCGAATGCTGGGATTACAAGCATGCGCCACCACGCCCGGCTTATTTTTTATTTTGAAACAGGGTCTCACTAAGTTGCGGAGTGCCTCACTAGGTAGCTGAGGCTGGCCGAGAACCGGATCCTCCGGTCTCAGCCTCCCAAATGCTGGCATTAGAAGCGTGCACCACCACGCCCGGCTAAAAATGTCCTTTTTATAACAAGTTCCCAAACACTTAACACAAATTATTTTTTCACAGCTATCTATTAAGAATCTACTAGGAGCCGGGCGTCGTGGCACACGCTTGTAATCCCAGCATTTGGGAGGCTGAGACCGGAGGATCCGGGTTCGCAGCCAGCCTCAGCTACTTAGTGAGGCACTCCGCAACTTAGTGAGACCCAGTTTCAAAATAAAGAATAAAAAAGAATAGGGCTAAACCGGGCGTGGTGGCGCACGCTTGTAATCCCAGCATTCGGGAGGCTGAGACCGG
>PVLC010033000.1:0-17795 GCA_004027655.1 Graphiurus murinus | reverse complement strand
AAAAAAAAAAAAAAAAAAAAAAAAAAAAAAAAAAAAAAAAAAAATAAAAAATAAAATAAAATAAAAAGAAGTACTACCATCCTTAGACATACATTTCTGAGGCACATGTAAAGTTTAGGTTTTTTTTTTTTTTGCGGTACTGGGGATTGAACTCAGGGGCATTCTACTTTCGAGCTATTCCCCCAGCCTTATTTTTTATTCTTTATTTTGAAACCGAGTTTCACTAAGTTGTGGAGTGCCTCACTAGGTAGCTGAGGCTGGCTGCGAACCCAGATCCTCTGGTCTCAGCCTCCTGAATGCTGGGATTACAAGCGTGCACCACCACGCCCGGCGTAAAGTTTAGGTTTTGTAAGTAGGTTTGGAGTACACTGACTTTTTAAAAATAAGTTACTGCCAAGCATGGTGGTGCACACTTGTAATCCCAGTACTTGGGAGGCTAAGACAGGAAGATTACAGGTTCAAAGCCAGCCTCAGCAACATAGTGAGACCCTGTTTCCAAATAAAAAACAAAAATGAGCCGGGCGTGGTGGCGCACGCCTGTAATCCCAGCATTCGGGAGGCTGAGACCAGAGGATCCGGGTTCGCGGCCAGCCTCAGCTACCTAGTGAGGCACTCCGCAACTTAGTGAGACTCGGTTTCAAAATAAAGAATAAAAAAAAAATAGGGCTGGGGGTATAGCTCGAAGGTAGAATGCCCCTGAGTTCAATCCCCAGTTCCGGAAAAACAAACAAACAAACAAAAAAAACCCAAAAATGGTGCTGAGGGTATAGCTCAGAGGTAGAATGCCCCTGGGTTCAATCCTTAGCACCATAAATAAATAAATAAATAAATAAATAAATGATAAAAATGAGTTACTAATAGTTTAATAGACAATAGAAAGGGATGAAATAGGAACGTAGAACCAATGGAAAAGACAGTTTTGTTTTTTTTTTCCAGTACTGGGGATTGAACCCAGGGGCATTCTACCTCTGAGCTATACCCCAGCCCTATTTTTTATTCTTTATTTTGAAACAGGGTCTCACTAAGTTGTGGAGGGCCTCACTAGGTAGCTGAGGCTAGCCTCGAACCCAGATCCTCCTGTCTCAGCCTCCCAAATGCTGGGATTACAAGCGTGCGCCACCACACCCGGCTTGGAAAAGACAGTTTGATAGAGAACAGGAAACTGCAGGCAACCAGGAGGCTAGCAGGTTAACCGACTGCTACAAGCCTGGGGAACAGAAGTCAGGATGGCAAATCAAGCTTGTTGGAAGGAGGAAAACACCGAGTCCAGGCACTGCCATCCACTCCTGTTCTCCAGTGCTCCCTGTTCCAGTGCCATCCCCCACCCTGCCACTTGTTAATACCTGCACGGCAGTACCTATCAGAGGGCGCGTGTAGATAAGTCCACAAGTCAAATTCCACCGGCTCAGTATTATCTTTCTCTTCTCTCTCTCTCTTTTTTTTTTTGCAGTACTGGGGATTGAACCCAGGGGTATTCTACCTCCGAGCTACACCCCTAGTCCTATTTTTTATACTTTATTTTGAAATAGGGTCTCACTAAGTTGTGAAGTACCTCACTAGGTAGCTGAGACTGGTCGAGAACTTCTCGGTGCTCAGCAAATAATAATGAACACTCAAAAATGTTGAACCACACTGAGCATCAGAGAGCAAGTCAGAAGCACTGATTAGAATTCTCTTTCAGGCTAACCAACCAGAAAGCTAGGCTTATTCAAGAGTGTTTTGGAGGCAAACCAGGGGGGCTGCTCATTCAGGGTTCGGCAGGCAATAGAAGGGACAACCCAGAGGTGGTGCTCAGCAACAAACAAACAATACCCCCCCAACAGACAAACCAATTAACCAGAAACAAAAGCTAACTCTCTTCAAGAACAGAGAAGCCAGGCAGCTGAATTGCAGGTGAAAACATTAGAATTTAAAAGCCTGTTCTGCCTTAAGTTTGAATTCATGACTTGGCAGAGTACTTGTAAATTATAGATGGGCATGTGGCTCCAAGTAATTTCAAGGTAAGTAGATTTTTCAGGCAAAATGGCTGACTAAGCATATAATGATATATGCTAATGTCTACCATGGCAGACCAGAGCAATACGAGGCAAAGCTTCAATGCCAAGGTCACAGGCATAAAGGAGAAGGTCTCCCTGCTCATTCCTTGGGATGTAAGCAGCTGCAAAGACTACCAGTGAACAAAGGGAACTTCTTTTTGGTGGTATCTTGAGCATTTTCATCATAGAAATGCCTTTCCTTTTTTTTCCCTAGTTGACATTAATTTATTATTTATTTTTTAAAGTCACTGCAAATCGTGTTTTTTTTTTTTTTTTTTTTTGTACTTCTATTGGTGCATTATAGTCCCACAGCGTAATGTCGGTCATAGTGACGGTGACCTACATGCACATAGCACTTGGTGGGCTGCACCCCCTACCCCCTGCTCCCTCCCCACTACAGGGTACTGAGATTGGCATTAGTATTCTCACATACGCGTGTACTGTCTATGATCCTTCCTCTCCAGCCTGTCCCCCTTCCCTAGACCACCTCCCTGGCTCCACTGGGGTTTCTCCTTCATTATCTGAAGTCCCTCTGGTATCCTGATTAATCTCTACCTTCTGCAAATGAGAGAAAGTATATGACCCTTCACTTTCTGTGACTAGCTAATCTCACAACATAATGTTCTCCAGGTCCATCCATTTTCCTGCAAATGACATTATTTTGTTCTTCTTTATTGCTGAGTAGAATTCCATTGTTTGTATATCCCATAATTTTGTAATCCATTCATCTGTTGATGGACACATGGATTGGTTCCATAATTTGGCTATTGTGAATTGTGCTGCTATACACATGAATATACACATATTATTATAATTTTCTGATTTCAGTACCTTTGGAAAGATACTTAGGAGTGCTATAGCGGAATCATTCTTTGTTTTTTAACATTCTCCCTCTATGATCTTTCCTCTCTCAATTTCTCCCCTCACTTAGTTTCTTTTTCTTTTTTTGGTATTGGAGATTGAACACAGGGGCATTATACCTCTGAGCTAGACCCTTAGCCCTATCTTTATTTATGTTTAATTAATTAATTAATTTTGTGTGTGGTACTGGGGGTTAAACCCAGGGCCATTCTACCTCCGAGTTACACCCCTAGCCTAATTTTTAATTTTTAATTTTGAAACAGAGTCTCACTAAGTTGCGGAGGGCCTCATGAAGTAGCTGAGGCTGGCTTTGAACCTGTGATCTTCCTGTCTCAACCTCCCAAGTACTGGGATTACAAACGTGTGCCATCACGCTCGGCTGCTATTTTTATTTTTGAAACAGGGTCTCACTAGATTTATGAGAGTCTCACTACTTGCTGAGGCTGTCCTCAAACCCGCAATACTCCTGTCTCAGCCTCCCAAGTACTGGGTCCTTGTTTAGTTTCTGAATTTATCTCCTCTCACTACCACTTTCATTAATTATGTGTGTGTGTGTGTGTGTGGTGTGTATGTGTGTGTGTGTGTGTGTGTGTGTGTGTGTGAGAGAGAGAGAGAGAGAGAGAGAGAGACAGACAGACAGACTGCGGATTGAACTCAGGGGCATTCTACCTCCGAGCTACACCCCCAGCCTAATTTTTTATTCTTTAGTTTGAAACAGGGTCTCACTAAGTTGCAGAGGGCCTCATGAAGTAGCTGAGGCTGGCCTTGAACGTTCCATCCTCCTGTCTCCGCCTCCCAAGAACTGGGAATACAAGCGTGCACCACCATACCTGACTCTTAAGAACTAATTCTAATTCATGGACATTTAAACATGTTTTTCTACTCAATAATTTCCCAGTGATGTTCCCATTTATGGGAGACAAGGTGAGAAAATATAAAGAGATTCCTGAGAACCCTGGTTTTAGTATCCTTGAAACTTAATACGCAGCACTGTAATCAGTGGTGATATCTATGTGAAATAATACTCTGGCCCTGGCAAAGTTACTATGCTTGGAAAGAGAACAATAAAAATTCAGACTGGCCTGGGAAACAGTGGAGACGAGTAATTTAGTAATGAGAAAGAGATCACCATTTGAAACATAACACAGTCTTCTCACTAGCAAAGTCAAACAATAAAACAAACCTTTCTTTTTCTAGTAAGTCCATTATTTGACCAATATGTGGAGTTACGTGCCTGGAACTGGTCAGAAACAAGCACAGACACATCCAAAGAAGTGATTATGTCTTTTTTGCTTTTTTATTTGCTCCTCAACCTCCTGATTGAAGAAGAGATAACACAAGGACCTCTCCCAGGGACGTGGTCCCTCAAGGGTCAGTTTCTTTCATGTTATTCGGAGGCACTGGGATATTGCCTCGAATCCTATCAAAATCCACATTCACAGATTCCTGAGCTTTGCCTAGTTGTTAAAAGGTTACAGTACTTGGAGACAGAGTGATGCCCTGGGTTCAATCCTCACTACCCAAAAACCGAACCAAAACAAACAAACAAACAAAAAAAGCAAGCTACAGTATTGACAGGAAAACCATCTTTCTCAAATTATGGTCCTTAAAAAAAAAAAAAAAAAGCCAGATGTTGTGGTGCACACTTATAATTCCAGTACTTAAGGTTTGAGGCCAGCCTCAGCAACTTAGTGAGACCCTGTTTCAAAATAACAAAATAAAATAGGGCTGGGGGTATAGCTCGGAGGTAGAATGCCCCTGGGTTCAATCCCCAGTACTACAAAAAAAAAAAAAAAAAAAAAAAAAAAAAAAAAAAAAAAAATCAGAATTGCTTTCTATTTTGCAGATACATAGGTTTCATATATTAGGAAGACAGAAAAGCTAGAGACTTGATTGTTTTTTATTCTAGCTTAGACATTTTTTTTGTACTGGGGATTGAAATGAGAAGCATTCTAACTTCAAGTTACATCCCTAGCCCAATTTTATTTCTTATTTGGAAACAAGGTCTCACTAGGTTACTGAGAGCCTTGCTAAATTGCCGGGGCTGGTTTCGAACCTGTGATCCTCCTGTCTCAGCATACCAAGTACTGGGATTACAAGACCACACCACCACACCAGCTAGTTTAGACATTTGTTACTCTAGTTTAAACATCTGAAAATCATTTTTTCAATTCTGAGAAGTAGTTTGCTATTGGAGAAGCCCCCTAGGTAACACTGAAGTTTCTTTTGAAAGCCAAAATCATCTTTGAGGTTTTTTTTTTTTTGCGGTACTGGGGATTGAACTCAGGGACATTCTACCTCCGAGCTATACCCCCAGCCCTATTTTTTATTCTTTATTTTTGAAACAGTGTCTCACTAAGTTGCGGAGTGCTTCATTAGGTAGCTGAGGCTGGCAGCGAACCCAGATCCTCTGGTCTCAGCCTCCCAAATGCTGGGATTACAAGCGTGCGCCACCACGCCTGGCTCTGGGTTTGCTTTTGTTTGTTTATTTTGGCACTGGGCATTGAACCCAGGGGTGTTCTACCTCTAAGCTATACCCCCAGTACTATTTTTTTCCTTCCTTCCTTCTTTTTTTGCAGTACTAGGGAATGAACCCAGGGGCATTCTACCTCTGAGTTACACCCCCAGCCCAATTTTATACTTTTTTTTTTTTTTTTTTGCAGTACTGGGGATTGAACTCAGAGCATTCTACCTCCGAGCTACACCCCCAGCCCTATTTTTTATTCTTTATTTTGAAACCGAGTCTCACTAAGTTGCAGAGTGCCTCACTAGGTAGCTGAGGCTGGCCTCGAACCCGATCCTCTGGTCTCAGCCTCCCGAATGCTGGGATTACAAGCGTGCGCCACCACGCCCGGCTCCAATTTTATAGTCTTTATTTTTGAAACAGGGTCTTGCTAAATTGCGGAGGACCTCACTAAGTAGCTGAGGCTGGCAGAGAACCTGTGATCCTCCTGCCTCAGCCTCCCAAGTACCGGGATTATGAGCGTGCACCACCATGCCTGGCTTTATTTTTTATTTTGAAACAGGGTCTCAGTAAGCTATGGAGGGCCTTGCTAAGTAGTTGAAGCTGGTGGCAAACCTGTGATTCTCCTGTCTCAACCTCCCAAATACTGGGATTACAAGTGTGTGCTACCTTGCTCTGCTTCCTATTTTATTATTTTTGTAGTACGGGGGATTGAACCCAGGGCATTCTACCTCTGAGGTAGGTGGAATACCCTTGAGTTCAATCTCTAGTACTGCAAGAAAAAAAAAAAAATAAAGACAAATGATTGTAATAATATAATAGGAAGCATAAAACATTTGATTTTTTTTTTTTTTAAGGTACTGGAGATTGAACCCAGAGGCATTCTACCTCTGAGCTATATCTCCAGCCCTTTTTTATTTGGAAACGGGGCGGGGGGTGGGGGGGAGTCTTGCTAAATTGCTGAGGAGACATCTCGCTAAATTGCTGAGGTTGGCTTCAATCCTATAATCCTCCTAT
The DNA here is from genome assembly GCA_004027655.1 of Graphiurus murinus. Lineage (NCBI taxonomy): Eukaryota > Metazoa > Chordata > Mammalia > Rodentia > Gliridae > Graphiurus > Graphiurus murinus. The sequence continues at coordinate 11,417 of PVLC010033000.1, read as the reverse complement.
GTGAACCTCCCAAGTACTGGGATTATAGGCATGTCTGCTGGACCTGGCAAATATTTGTTATTCTTAAAAATAGCATGAATAAGCCGGGCGTGGTGGCGCACGCTTGTAATCCCAGCATTCGGGAGGCTGAGACCGGAGGATCCGGGTTCGCGGCCAGCCTCAGCTACCTAGTGAGGCACTCCACAACTTAGTGAGACTCAGTTTCAAAATAAAGAATAAAATATAGGGCTGGGGGTGTAGCTCGGAGGTAGAATGCCCCTGAGTTCAATCCCCAGTACCGCAAAAAAAAAAAAAAAAAAAAGCATGAATAGCCAGGTATGGTAATCCTAGTACTTGGGAGGCTGAGACAGGAGGCTCATAGGTTCAAGGCCAGCCTTAGCAATTTAGGGAGACTCTGTTTTGAAATAAATAAAAAAGGGCTGGGGGTATAGCTTAGAGGCAGAACACCCCTGGGTTCAATTCCTAGTACAAAAAAAAAAAATCACCATCATTCTCAAATAATCACTGAATGGTGGAAATTTCCAGCTTCTCAAGGACTTGGTTTTGAGCCTCCTTGACTCCAACCACTCCTCCCTCACTTCTCCTGCCATCGCTTTCTTCTGTTACTCTCCAGAATCTTAAAGATTAAACTACTCAACACCTACTCATCTTTCAGGGTGCTATTCAAATAACAGTCCTGAAGTCTTCACAACGCCCCCAGCTGGAGTCATTTTCCTCTGTTTCGACACCACTTAATACTGCTAGGTACTTATCATATTGTGTTCAGATTGCTATTCTCTTTCTCTTTCCCTTATACAAGAAATGTTCTTTGGACGTGGAAGCTCGTTTATCCATTTCTGTTTCTTGGATTTAGCAGGTAACCTGCCACTTACAGATTTTGTTAAAGAATGTCTGAATGAAGGGCCAGTAAGTAGCAGCACCAGGGACAGAACCCAGCTCTTCCAGACCTCCCATTGGGAGACGGCTCAAAGGCAATTACGGCTTGTGGCTACATCGCTCACATCTTTATTTCTGGTACTGGGGACTGAACTCAGGGGTGCTCTACCTCTGAGCTACACCCCAAGCCCTATTTCATTTTTTATTTTGCAACAGGGTCTTGCTAAGTTGCTGAGAATGGCTTGAATCTGTGATCCTCCTGTCTCAGTTTCCCAAGTACTAGGACTACAGGTGTGCACCACCATGCCTGGCCATTTCTCACTTCTTATTCCATGTAATAACTCAAATTCTCAGATTTAGTCCATTTTACTAAATCTTTCATTTGGCAGTGAGGTAGCCAAGAACCAAACTTTCTAAACAGAACTGTCACTCAGGTAGCAGTGCCACCCATGTCACAGTTAATGGCTTTCCTACAATTTGCCCATTCAAATTTTCTTTTTTAATCAGAGAATTACAGAAAAGGAGCCTGTTAGATTTTTATCCCAGTCCATAAATACTTTTTTTTTTTTTACGGTACTGGGGATTGAACCCAGGGGCATTCTACCTCCGAGCTATACCCCCAGCCCTATATTTTATTCTTTATTTTGAAACCGAGTCTCACTAAGTTGTAGAGGGCCTCACTAGGTAGCTGAGGGTGGCCGTGAACCCGGATCCTCCGGTCTCAGCCTCCCCAATGCTGGGATTACAAGCGTGCGCCACCACGCCCGGCTCATCCCAGTCCATAAATACTTAAAGGGACTTTTATTTTAATTTTTTTGTGGTACTGGGGGCTGAACCCAGAGGCATTCTACCTTTGAGCTACACCCCTCAACCCAATTTTATTTCTTTTTTGAAAGAGGGTCTCTCTAGGTTGATGAGTCTTCACTATTTGCTGAGGTTGTCTTCGAACCTGTAATCCTCCTGTCTCAGCCTCCCAAGTACTGGGATTACAGGCGTGCACCACTATGCACAGCTTAAAGGGACCTTTAAAAACTAACCTGAAATGCATATAACACTCTGTAACAGAAACCCTTCTCAACAAGACCCCCAAAGCACAAGCAACTCAAAGGAACATCAATATATGGGATTGCATTAAACTGAAGAGCTTCTGTGCAGCAAAGGAAACTATCAAGACCCTCAACAGAGAGCCCACAGAGTGGGAGAAAATTTTTGCCAGCTACTCTTCTGATAGAGGACTAATATCTAGGATATACAAAGAATTCAAGAAAATCACAGCTAAGAAAACAAATAACCCAATCAAAAATGGGAAAAGGATCTAAATAGACACTTCACAAAAGAAGAAATACAAATGGCCAATAAATGTATGAGGAAGTGTTCCACATCATTAGCAATCAGAGAGATGCAAGTAAAAACTACCTTGAGATTTCACCTAACTCCAATCAGAATGGCAATCATCAAGAACACAAACAACAAATGCTGGCGAGGGTGTGGAAAAGTGGAAACCCTAATACATTGTTGGTGGGATTGCAAATTAGTGCAACCACTTTGGAAAACAATATGGAGGATCCTCAGACGAATGGGAATGAACCTACCAAATGACCCAGCAATACCACTTCTGGGTATCTACCCAAAAGAACGGAAATCAAACTATCAGACCAATGCATGTGTATCTATGTTACAGCTGCACAGTTTACAATTGCCAAACTATGGAACCAGCCAAGATGTCCATCAACAGATGAATGGATTATAAAATTATGGGATATGTACACAATGGAATTTTACTCAGCCATAAAGAAGAAAATCATGTTATTTGCAGGGAAATGGATGGAACTAGAAAACATTATGTTAAGTGAGATTAGTCAGTCACAAAAAGTAAAAAATCGTATGCTCTCCCTAATATGTGGAAGCTAGGGAGAAAATGGGACATAAGAGGGACTCCAGATGAAGGAGAATCCTTAGGTGAACAAAGAATTTGACTTAATGAAAGGTGATGGGGGGAGGGGGGGAAACCCTATGAGCATGATGTACTTTCATGAACACAGCAAAGTCAATCACTAAACTGAACTTGAGAAGGAGGGAGGAGGAGGGAGTGGGGTGGGAATTGGGGAAGGGTTAAATGAGAAATGTGTGCATGTATGCCTTTACCTATACCAGCTTATACCTAACAAAGATGTATGATTACAATACACCAATTAAAAAAAAAAAAACCCAAAAAACAGAAACCCTGAAGTTGGTTTTTAAAACTTATCCATATATATATATATATATATATATTTTTTTTTTTTTGGTGGTACTGGGGATTGTTGAACCCAGGGGCATTCTACCTCTGAGCTACACCCCCAGCCACATTTTATTTTTTATTTTATTTATTTTTTTGTAGTACTGGGGATTGAACTCAGGGGCATTCTACCTCTGAGTTACACCCCCAGCACCTTATTTTGAAACCGGGTCTCACTAAGTTGCGGAGTGCCTCACTAGGTAGCTGAGGCTGGCCGCGAACCCGGATCCTCCGGACTCAGCCTCCCAAATGCTGGGATTACAAGCGTGCGCCACCACGCCCGGTCCCAGCACCTTATTTTGAAACAGGGTCTCACTAAGTTGTGGAGGGCCTCACTAAGTTGCTGAGGGCCTCACTAAGTTGCTGAGGCTGGCTTTAAACCTGGGATATTCCTGTCTCAGATTCCCAAGTACTGAGATAATAAATTTGCACCACCTTATCTGGCTCCACAATATACTTAACCCCATCCTTTTCTTTTTTATTTTTTGTGGTACTGGGGATTGAACCCAGGGGCATTCTACCTCCAAACTACACTCTGAGCCCAATTTTATTTTTTGTTTTGAAACAGGGTCTCACTGGGGTGCTAAGAATTTCACTATATTGTTGAGGCTATCTTTTTTGTGTGTGTGCCTGGTGCTGAGCATCTAGTGGTGGCACACTCCTCTAATCCCAACACTTGGGAGGTTGAGACAGGAGGATTCCAGATTTGAAGCCAGCCTCAGCAACTTAGTGAGAGCTAAAAAGGGTAGGGAGTGTAGCTCAGAGGTAGAATGCCCCCAGTTTAATCTCCAGTACCCCTCTCCCCAAATTCTAAGTGTCTAAGAAATGTTAAAAAACAACAAAAACAAGCCAGATGTGGTGGCGCACACTTGTAATCCTAGTACTTGGGAGGCTGAGACAAGAGGATCGAAGGTTTGCAGCCAGCCTCAGCTACTTAGTGAGGCCCTCTGCAACTTAGTGAGACTGTTTCAAAATAGAGAATGAAAAATAGGGCTGGGAGTGTAGTTCAGAGGTAGAATACCCCTGGGTTCAATCCCCAGTACCACAAAACAAAATCCCACCAGACCACGTGCTTTCTGTTTTTTCGATACTAAGGATTAAACCCAGGGGCATTCTACTTCTGAGTTACACCCCCCTCCTTTATATTTTATTTTGAAACAGGGGTCTTGCTAAGTTGCTGTGGATCTAAATTGTTGAGGCTGGCCTTGAACCTGTGACTCTACTATCTCAGCCTCCCAAATTCTGTTTTAGGCACACACAATGGCATCTAGCTACCATATTCTTTAATTACGTCACATCACATCACAAAAAAGTTTTCCCTAGGCGGGCATGGTGGTGCACGCTTGTAATCCCAGTATTTGGGAGGCTGAGACTGGAGGATCCGGGTTTGCAGCCAGCCTCAGCTACCTAGTGAGGCACTCTGCGACTTAGTGAGACCCTGTTTCAAAATAAAGAATAAAAAATAGGGCTGGGGGTATAGCTCGGAGGTAGAATGCCCCTGAGTTCAATCCCCAGTACCGCAAAAAAAAAAAAAAAAAAAAAATTCCCTATGTTATATGTAGAACATACCTCAATAAAAATACTTGCTGGAAAGAGTCTTTCACAACTAAAAAAGTTGTTGCCAACTCAAAGGATTATAGATTGGGAAATGATTTTACAGTCCTTCCAGAAATGATCTGTTCTACTACATATTTCCCTCTGCAACACTGGATGGACAGGCAACCATCTGTTGCTTAAAATGCTTTCTGGAAAATGACTTTTTTCAGGTAACTCATCAGAAATTGGGCTAAACTTTGTTCCCTGTAGTTGTTAAGGGTCTTGCTAAGTGGCCGAGGCTGGCCTTGAACCTGCAATCCTGTTTCAGCCTCCCAAGTGCTGGGGTTACAGGAAGACGCCACCATGCCCAGCTGTTCCCTGTAATTTCTACTTCTGAGTCTTACATGTCCTCTAAGAACAACACTGCATATATTTAATTCTTCCTCTTCAGAAGATTTTAGACTTTAGAACACCACTGCACCTTGACCAACTTTTTTCATTTTTAGGTTAAAGGCCCCTCAGCCTCCTAATTAATGGAAACAGAACACATTTCAAGTGCCTCTCCTCTGGGCCAGCTCCACTTTGTCCCGTCCCCCATCCCTGTAGACGAAATAAGCTGTGTGTGTGCTCCTGCAGTGAGACTATCACCCTTTTTGCCCTAAACAGTGTGCTTCTTTAGTCCAATCCACTGAGATATTTGTGGATACTGGACTATAAGAAAATATATTTTCTTTTCCTCCCAGCTTCAAAATGATCAGCAGTCCAAAAGCAAAAAAGAATGCTGCTCTTGAAATCTTGACAATTTGAGTTTTAAGCATTCAAGCAATGGTTAGAACTGTCAGGCTACTGCACAAGATGACCTTTAAAATTCCTTCCTATAACGCTAAAGCTCAGGAAAAGGGACAGATCTGCATCTCCAGACGTCAAATCTTGCCTTAAGATGGGGATCTGTGGACACAGAATAGCTGACAAGTGAGGCCTGCCTGGCAAAAGCCAGGTCAAGCCAAGTTAGAACCTACAGTTGCCAAGCCTCAGTACCTCCACTAGCCCTTTATCAGATAAAGTGATGGTGCCGCTGGAATTTTCCATGACAGTCTTACCGCATTCTGTTTCTTATCTCTAGAAGCTACCATTATGCTTCATTATAAACCGCATATACAAACCTGGAAAGAAACTTATGAGGTCTGAAGATTATAAATATTTAATTATTACTCTTATTTTCTCCCAGAAATGTAAGAGCAGGAATGCCTACTTAAGAATCCTAGCTGGAAGTTGGGTGTGGTGGTGCACACTTGTAATCTCACTACTTGGGAGGCTGAGACAGGGAGATCACAGGTTTGTGGCCAGCCTCAGCTACTTAGTGAGGCCCTTCGAAACTTAGTGAGACCATGTTTCAAAATAAAGAATAAAAAATAGGGCTGGGGGTGTAGCTTAGAGGTAGAATGCCACTAGGTTATTTTTTTTTTTACTGCAAAAAAGAAAAGAAAAAATCCTAGCCAGGCGTGGTGGTACACACTTGTAACCCCAGTACTTGGGAGGCTGAGACAGGAGAGGCTTATGGGTTGGCAGTCAGCCTCAGCAATTTAGTGAGACCCTGTTTCAAAATAAAGAATAAAAAATAGGGCTGGGGGTGTAGCTCAGAGGTAGAATGCTCCTGAATTCAATCCCCACTACTGCAAAAAAAAAAAAGAAAAAAAAATAGGGCTGGGGGTATAGCTTGGAGGTAGAATGCCCAAGTTCAATCCCCAGAACCAAAAAAAAAAAAAAAAAAAAAAAAAAAAAAAAGCTAGCCAGGCATGGTGGCACAGGCTTGTAATCCCTGTATCTAGGAGGCTGGGACAGGAGGATCACAGGTTCACAGCCAGCCTCAGGAACTTAAGGAGGCCCTCTGAAACTTAGTGAGACCCTGTTTCAAAATAAAAATAAAATGTGGCTGGGGGTGTAGCTCAGAGGTAGAATGCCCCTGGGTTTATTCCCAGTAACACACACACACACACACACACACACACACACACACACACACACACACTAAACCACTACTATATTCCTCTACCAAAGCAAATTTCAGATGTTAAATTTTTTTTTTTTTTTGCGGTACTAGGGATTGAACTCAGGGGCTTTCTACCTCTGAGCTACACCCCCAGCCCAATTTTTTTATTCTTTATTTTGAAACCGAGTCTCACTAAGTTGCGGAGTGCCTCACTAGGTAGCTGAGGCTGGCCGCGAACCCGGATCCTCTGGTCTCAGCCTCCCGAATGCTGGGATTACAAGCGTGCGCCACCACGCCCGGCTCAGATGTTAAATATAATGAAATCATAAAAGCATAATCCTTCAGAGGCTTTCTACCTTCAAGCTACACCCACAACCCTTTTTATTTTTTATTTTGAAACAGGGTCTTGCTAGATTGTTCAAAGACTCGCTAAGTTTCTGTGGCTGGCCTCAAGCCTGCAATCCTCCTCTCTCAGCTTCCCAACCAAGTACTGGGATTACAGGGATATATCAGCACAACTAGCCTCTTTCTTTTTGTCTGGAGGATTGAACCCAGGGTCATTCTACCCTTGGGCTACATCCCCAGCCTCCTTCCCTCTTTCTTCTTTTTTTAATGTTGAAACAGGGTCTTGCTATGTTTCTGAGGCTGTCCTCAAACCTGCGATCCTCCTATCTCAGCTCTCAAGGACTGGGGTTACATGCATGTGCCATCACACCCGGCTCTGGTTTATTTCTTGATATTTATTTTATAAGATATATATTTATGCTGATGAAAAAGCAATTCAAATAGGTAAAACAGTGTATTACAGACTATACTTACACGCTAGTCTAAGAGTACTATGATGAATGTATGTCACTGAAAATAATTCATAGTAACCATTCTTGGAAGTTATGAACTCAATAAATTTATTATTAAGTGAAAAAAGTTGCAAAACATTACTTTAGTTCCATTTTTATAAAAGCAAATACAGTAAACACTAGCCATCTTAGAAGGCTACATAAAAATATTAACAAAGGTCATTTTAGAAGGCTGGGGTTTGTAATAGAAAAATTAAAAGCTATTTTAAAAAATATATTGAAAGGCATAGTGGCACATGCTTATAATCCCAGTACTTGGGAGGCTGAGACAGGAGGATCACAAGTTCCTGGCCAGCCTCAGCTACTCAAAGGTAGAATGCCCCTGGATTCAATCCCCAGTATCTTTAAAAAAAAGAAAAAAGGGGGGTTGGGGGTGTAGCTCAGAGGTAGAATGCCCTGGGTTCAATCCCCAGTACTGCAAATAAACAAAAACAAAAGAAAAAACCCCACTGTTTTTGAAGATACTACCTGTGTGTGTGTGTGTGTGTTACTCAGGATTGAACCCCCTTAGGGGCATTCTACCTCTGAGCTGCACCCCCAGCCCTTTTTTATTTTTTATTCTGGAACAAGGTCTCAATAGTTTGCTAAATGTGACATTGCTGAGGCTGTCCTAGAGCCCCTGATCTTCCTGTTTCAGCCTCCCAAATACTGGAATTATAGGTGTGTGCCACCATGCCCGGCTGAAGATATTCCCTTTTAAACAGACATAAAGAAAAAACTGCAACTCATTCATTTTGGGGTGTTTTGTTTGTTTTGCAGCTCATTCAGTTTTTGCAATCTTTCAAGTGTGGGGTGCCGTATATATAGCCGTCAGCCAACAGATCTTTGCTGAATGAATGAAATGGGGAATGTGGGATTCACAAACAATCTCTCTATCAGTTGCTTAAAATTAACAAATCCAAAACCTTTGTAGGAGAAATGCATTTGTTTCTCAAGTAATATTTTATTCATAAACTTAATTTATAATTTAATGGTGAGAAAAAATGTAAGACTCTTAATGTGTATGAGCAGAAAAAAGGTGAGGTGGAGATGTATGAGAAATAAATCTTCCATTTGGGGAGGTGCTGGGGGTTGAATGCAGGGGCATTCTACCTCTGAGCTATACCCCCAGACCTTTTTATTTTATTTATTGATTGATTGGTTGGTTGATTGATTGATTGTGGTACTGGGGATTGAACCCAGGGGCATTCTACCTCCGAGTTACATCCCCAGCCCTATTTTTATTCTTTATTTTGAAACAGGGTCTCACTAAGTTGCAGAGGGCCTCACTAAGTAGCTGAGGCTGGCTGAGAACCCGGATCTTCCTGTCGCAGCCTCCCAAGTACTGGGGTTACAAGCATGTGCCACCATGTCCGGCTTTTTATTATGTTTTTAAATTTTACTTTTTTTTTTTGCAGTACTGGGGATTGAACCCAGAGGTATTCTACCTCTGAGCTACACCCCTAGCCCTATTTTTATGCTTTATTTTGAAACAGGGTCTCCCTAAGTAGCTGAGGCTGGCTGTGAACCTGTGATCCTCCTATCTCAGCCACCCAAGTATTGGGATTTCAAGCATGGGCCACCATGCCCGGTTTATATTTTTAAATGTTTAAAGAGAGTCTTGCTACATTGCTGAGGCTGACCTCAAATCTGCTATCCTTTGTTTAGCCTCGCAAGTACTGGGATTGCAGGCATGTGCCATATGCCTGGCTAAATATTTTGATTTTGAAGTAACTTATGACAAATACAAAACTTATACTTACTATCTATTATGGGAATATGAGCAAGACTCTGTGTGAATAAAAAGGACATCAATTATTTATAGTGACCTTAAATATAGCATTTATTTTTATTCTTATTATGATGATGATGCTAGTAGGGATTGAACCCAGGGGTATTCTATCTCTGATACACTCCCAGCCTATTTATTTGTTTGTTTGTTTTTTGTGATAGTGGAGACTGAACCCAGGGGTGCTCTACTTCTGAGCTCCACCCTAGTCATATTTTAATTTTGAAACAGGGTTTCACTAAGTTGTGGGGAGTTTTACTAACTTGCTGAGGCTGGCCACAAACCTGTGATTCTCCTGTCTCAGCCTCCCAAGTACTGAGACTACAAATATGTGCCACCACACTCAGTTTTTATTTATTTTGAAACAAGGTTTTGCTAAGTTGCTGAGGGTCTCACCGAGTTGCTGAGGCTGGCCTTAAACCTGCGATAACCCAATCAAGAAATGGGTAATTGAACTAAATAGACACTTCACAAAAGAAATACAAGTGGCCAATAAATATGAAAAAATGTTCAGCATCATTAGCAATCAGGGAGATGCAAATCAAAACTACACCGAGCCGGGCGTGGTGGCGCACACTTGTAATCCCAGCATTCGGGAGTCTGAGACCGGAGGATCCGGGTTCGAGGCCAGCCTCAGCTACCTAGTGAGGCACTCCGCAACTTAGTGAGACTCGGTTTCAAAAATAAAGAATAAAAAATAGGGCTGGGGGTATAGCTCGGAGGTAGAATGCCCCTGAGTTCAATCCCCAGTACCACAAAAAATAAATAAAGAAAGAAAGAATAAAAAATAGGGCTGGGGGTATAGCTCAGAGGTAGAATGCCCCGAGTTCAATCCCCAGTACCGCAAACAAACAAACAAACAAACAAACAAACAAAAAAACCCAAAACTACACCAAGATGCCATGTAACCCCAATCAGAATGGCAATCATCAAGAAGTCAAACAATGATAAATGCTGGCAAGGATGTGAGCAAAAGGAACTCTTCTGTACTGTTGGTGGGACTGCGAATTAGTATATCCGCTATGGAGATCAGTGTGGAGAGTCCTCAGAAAACTGGGAGTGGATCTACTAAATGACCCAGCCATACCACTCCTGAGTATCTTTCCAAAGGGACTGAAATTTGAATATTACAGTAGTATATGCATATCCATGTTTGTTTGTTTATTTATTTATTTATTTATTTATTTATTTATTTTTTGCGGTACTGGGGATTGAACTCAGGGGCATTCTACCTCCGAGCTATACCCCCAGCCCTATTTTTATTCTTTATTTTGAAACCGAGTCTCACTAAGTTGCGGAGTGCCTCACTAGGTAGCTGAGGCTGGTCTCGAACCCGGATCCTCCGGTCTCAGTCTCCCGAATGCTGGGATTACAAGGGTGCACCACCACACCCGGCTCATATCCATGTTTATAGCAGCACAATTCACAATAGCCAAATTATGGAACCAAGCTACGTATCCATCAACAGATGAATGGATTACAAAATTATGGGATATACACATAATGGAATTCTACTCAGCAATAAAGAAGAACAAAATAATGTCATTTGAGGAAAATGAAAAGATCTGGAGACTATTATGTTAAGTGAGATTAGCCAGGCACAAAAAGTGAAGGTCATATGCTTTCTCTCATATGGGGAAGACAGGGAGAAATGGGGATACCAGAGGGACTTCAGATAATGGAGGAGAAACCTCAGTGGAGCCCGGGAGGTGGTCTAGGGGAAGGAGGGTGGGGAGAGGGAGGAGCAATAAAGGAATTACTTCCACTGAGATTATGTACATATGAGAGAATACCAATGTCAACCTCAATATCATGTATTGGGAAGAGGAGGGAGTGGGAGGGAACCAGGGGAAAGTCTGCCAAGTGCTGTGTGCATGTATGTCACTGTCACGAAGATTTACATTATGATGTGAGACTATAATGCACCAATAAAAATACTAAAAAAAGCCGGGCGTGGTGGTGCACACTTGTAATCCCAGCATTTGGGAGGCTGAGACTGGAGGATCCGGGTTCGTGGCCAGCCTCAGCTACCTAGTGAGGCACTCCGCAACTTAGTGAAACCCTGTTTCAAAATAAAGAATAAAAAATAGGGCTGGGGGTATAGCTCAGAGG